>CAUYQV010048173.1:0-22240 GCA_963574575.1 Galagoides demidoff
CAAATCTTGAAAGTATGATGATGGTATTTTAATGGGGATTGCATTGAATTTGTAGATTGCTTTGTGAAGCATACACATTTTGACAATGTTGATTCTTTCTATCCAGGAGCATGGTATGTTCTTCCATTTGTTAATATCTTCTTCTATTTCTTTTCTTAGGGTTTCATAATTGTCTTTGTAGAGGTCCTTCACATCTTTTGTTAGGTGTTTTACTAGGTATTTCACTTTTTTTTCACTACTGTGAAGGGAATTATATCCTTGATTTCTCATCTTGGCTGTTATTGGCATATACAAAGGCTACTGATTTGTGGACATGGATTTTATACCCTAAGACATTACTGCATATTTTGTTCACTTCCAGGAGTCTTGTGGTTGAGTCTTTGGGGTTCTCTAAGTATAAGAGCATATCTTCAGGAAAGAGTGAGAGTTTGACCTCCTCTGCCCCCATTTAGAGGCCCTTTATTTCCTTCTCTTATCTGATCATATTGGCCAGAATTCATAGCACTATGTTGAACAGTAGCAGTGATAGAGGACAACCTTGTCTGCTTTCAGTTCTAAGTGGAAAAGCTTTCAGTTTTGCTCCATTCCGTATAATATTAGCTGTGGTGATTTTTTTAATGTGTATCTGTAATCTATTGGCTAATATTTTATTGAGAATTTTTGCATCTATATTCATTAGTGAAATTGATTTGAAGTTCTCTTTTTTAGTTGTATCTTTTCCTGGGTTTGGTATCAGGGTCATGTTTGCTTCAAACAACATGCTAGGGAAGATTTCTTCCTTCTCAATTTTTTGAAATAATTTCTGCAGCATGTATATAAGCTCTTTTTTGAAGGTTTGATAGAATTCTGGTGTGAAGCTATCTTGACTACAGCATTTTTTTTGTTGGGAGATTTTTTTTATTGTTTCATCCATCTCAGTTCTTGAAATTGGTCTGTTCAAGAGATCTATTTCTTCATGATTAAGTCTAGGGAGAGAGTGCAATTCCAGGTATTGATCCATTTCCTCTTCATTGTCAAATTTCTGGGCATAGAGTTTCTTTTAGTACTCAGAGCTGATCTCTTGTATTTCTGTGGCATCTATTGTTATTTCTCCTTTGTCATTTCTGATTTAGATATTAGAGATTTTACTTTTCTATTTCTAGTTAATATTGCCAAAGATTTATCAATTTTATTTATTTTTTGAAAAAAACAATTTTTTGTTTCATTAATTCTCAGAATAATTCTTTTGTTTTCAACTTCATTAATCTCTCATTTAATTTTTGTTATTTCCTTTCTTCTGCTGGGCTTAGGCTTAGATGGTTCTTCTTTTTCCAATTCCATAAGATGGTTCATGAATTTGTTGATGTGCTCTCTTTCCGTTTTTCAAACTTAAGCTTCTAATCCAATAAATTTCCCCCTTAAGACTGCTTTGCTTTATCCCATCATTGTTGTTATGTTTAAGGAATTTAACAATTTCCTCTTTCATCTGTTCCTGAACCCAACTATCATTCGTATAAGATTGTTTAATTTTCAAGTTTTTCTGTGGGGATGAATTTTTGGGGGGAGTTGCACCTGTATTGTGTTTCAGTCTGAAGAGATTTAAAGTATAACTTTTATTCTTTTAATTTCTCTGGGGTTTAATTTGTATCCTAGGATGTGGTTGATTTTGAAGTATAAACCATGGGCTGATGAGAAAAATTTATATTATTTAGCTTTGGGATGGTGTATTTTGTATATGTCTATTAATCCCATTTGTTCTAGGGTCACATTTAAGTCCTTTGTATCTTTGTTTAGTTTCTGTTTAGAGGATCTGTCCAGTTCTGTCAGAGTGGTGTTAACCCTGGCTACTATGGTTTTATGGGATATCATATTGCTCAGACTCATAAAGATCTGTTTAATAAATCTGGAAGCATTTAAGTTGGGTGCATAAATATTTAAAATTCAAATGTCTCTTGTTATATTGTTCCTTTGACCAGTATAAATTGTCCATTTTTTACTTTCATAACTTTATTAGATTTAAATATGCTTATATGTGAAAATAAGAATGCTATCCCTCCTTTCTTCTGATTTCCATGTGCTTGAAATACAGATTTCCATCCTTTAACCCTAAGTCTTGATTTGCCCTTCAAGGCTAGGTGTGTTTCCTGGAGACAGCATACAGATGGCTTGTGCTTTTTAATCCAGTCAACCAGCCTGTGCCTCTTCAGTGGTGAATTCAATCCACTGACATTTTTGAGAGAATTTATAAGTGTGCTAGAGTTCTATTCATCTTATTTTGTGAAAGTCTGTTGTGTAGTGTTATCCTTTGTGCCATTGTGGAAGCTAAGATTTGGACTTTAGCTTCTGGGTATTTACTTTGCTGGTGATCCATACTGATGGTCAGGGTTGCGTACAGGTCTAAGTATTTCCTTTAGAGCTGGTCTTGTGGCAAATTTCCTCAGTGTTTATATATCCACAAAAGATTTGATTTCTCCATCAATTTTGAAGCTTAGTACAGCAGAATACAGGATTCTGGGATGAAAATTGCTTTAAGATTTTTGAAGATGGATGACCATGCTCTTCTGGTTTGGAAAGATTTAGTTGAAAAATCTACTGTCATCCTAATAGCTCTGCCTCCGTAGGTCAGTTGGTGCTTACTCCTGGCTGCTTGCAGAATTTTTTGTTTCATCTTGCCTTTAGACAGGTTCATTACAATGTGTTTTATAGAAGCTCTGTTTGAGTTGGATGACCTGGGGTTCAATATCCATGTGAAAGGCATGTGTCAGGATCCTTAGTAAAACATGGGAAGTTTTCATTTATGATAGTTTCCAGTAGGGCTTCCATTCCTTTGAGACAATCTTCTTCACCTTCAGGAATCCCTGTTATTTGTATGTTTAAATGTTTCATGGAGTCTCATAGTTCTCTAAGTGACTGTTCTGCTTTTTCTCTCTTCTTTTCTGCCTCTTTGACTACCTGGTTAAACTTGAAAATTTTATTCTCTAGCTTGGAGATTCTTTCTTCTCCATGGTCTAACCATTTGTTGATACTTTCTACTGCATCTTTACATCCCTGATTATCTCCTTCATTTCCTTAAGCTCTTCCATATCCTTTCTATAGTCTACATATCTCTCATCTGACTTTTGGTCCTATCTTTCCATTTTCTCTTCCGCTCTTTTTATTGTCTTTATTATCCACATTTTAAATTCTCTTTTTGTCTAGTCCATTAATTCTTTGTAGGTGGAGTCTTCTGCAGTATCTGCCTCATGGTTCCTTGAGGGAGTTGCTCTATTTAGGTTTTTCATGTTGCCTGAATTTTTCTGTTGGTTCATCCTCATGTATTCTACTTGTTCACCTCCTTGTCCTGCTTTTTCCTTCTTGCTTCCTCCTTTGCTTCAAATTACCTTCTCTCAGAGCTTAAGTCAAAAGGAAGATAAGGGTAAAGTGTAAGCAAGGAGAAACAAGAGGCAAACAAAGAAAGAAGAAAAAAGAAAGAAAGAGAAAAAAAGAACAAGAAAAAAAAAGGAAAGGGAGATAAAAGGAAAGAATTGAAGAACAGGAGTATGAGGAC
Source organism: Galagoides demidoff (assembly GCA_963574575.1). Classification (NCBI taxonomy): domain Eukaryota; kingdom Metazoa; phylum Chordata; class Mammalia; order Primates; family Galagidae; genus Galagoides; species Galagoides demidoff. The sequence continues at coordinate 3,527 of CAUYQV010048173.1, forward strand.
AAGAGAGAATGAGAGTCGTAGAAGAAATGGTATTGAGTGGCATTTAAGGCCACACCTGTAATTCAAGAATTTTGAGGGGCTTTACTGGGTGGGTTCTTAGTAATCAGGAGCATCTTGCTAGCCTGAGCTTAGCCAAACTCGTCCTTGTGACCAAAAATATAGGAGTCCTTCCTCTTGATGGACCAAAAAATAGAAGTTAAGAATAGAACCAACCAAACAAATTAGCAAAAAGAAAACAAGAAAACAAAACAAAAAAATCTCAAATAGCTAAAATTTGCAGCAACCTCAGCAATATAGAAAAGAAGAGAAAAAAGAAAAGAATAAAAAAGTAAAAAAAAAATTAAAAAAATACTAAAATAAAATTTATATATAGTGGAAGGGACCAACTTTAATAGGAATATACATGTTGCACAATGTCTCCGGGACACCAGGTGTTGCTTTGGTTTGTTTTTTTTTTTTTTTTAGAAGACAGAGAACACAGCAGGCAATCTCTGTGGTTCTTATTCCTAACTTAGTTGCCCTCAGTGATCACCTGATTATTTCCTCAGCATTCAGACTCTGCCAGGTTAGAATCCTAAAACTCTCCAGAATCCTTCATGGGAAGGTTTCACAGTGCTCCCCTGACTCTAGTTCCCATGGGGTATGGGGGTCTTTCAGCCTGTCCCAAGAGTGAATTTCTGATCCTGGTAGGTAGAATTAAGACAGCTATGCTTTAGGCTTCTGCTGGGAACTTCTCACAACCTTCCCATAATGGCAGCCCTCTGGCCGCCAAGACCTTCTCAGTATGGATGCCTTACCAGCCACCAAACCTATGGTAAATCCATTCGAACCAGCATTCAAATCTTGTTGGTGTATACTATTCAAGTCTGCCCACTCTTTCAAGATTTCCACTCCACACAGCTTGCTCCAATAACTGAAAACACCAGAAAGGCTTCCTCCCATCCTGGACCTCCATGGGGGCTAGTCAATCCCAGTGGGTCACAATCACTTGCATAATTCATCAGATTTCCACTACTCCAGATCATACACTGTATCTAGCTCACCACCTCCTTGCTATGCTCCTTGAACTATGACTCTGGATAAGGTCCCCCATGCCAAGAATGGCTGAGTTCTCTCATTTTCCCTAGTCATTCAAGGAGAGCTCAGCTGAATGGGTCCTTCTGATCCACCATCTTTATCTGCTCCCAACAATTCCACTTTTATTTACAGAAAAGTTGACAATTCTAGAAGTCTAATGTGTTTTTATTCTTGTTTGTCTCAAGAAATTTTCATTGGTTACTTAGGAGTATATTGCTTAATTTCCATGTATTTGTACATTTTCTGAAGTTTTTCTCTTCATTGATTTTCACCTGTATTCCATTGTGGTCCCAAAAGACACATGATATGATCTTCATCTTTTTTAAGTTGTTAAGACTGGTTTTGTGGCCGATCATATGACAGGGTTCCATGTGCAGAAGTGAAGAATGTATATTCAGCAGCTGTTAGATGGAATATTCTGTAAATGTATGTTAGGACCATTTGGTCTATGGTTTAGTTTAAGACCAATGTTTCTTTGTTGATTTTCTATCCAGATGATCTGTCATTGTTGAAATTGAGATGTTCAGTTCCCTACTGTTACTGTATTGAAGTCTGTCTCTCCCTTTATATCTAGGTATATTTTCTTTATATACGTAGGTGCGTGAATATTAAAAATTGTCATATCCTGTCATATGGATTTCTTTATTGTAATACAGAGTGGCCTTTTTGTCTCTTTTTATTATCTTTGATTAAAGTTTATTTATCTGATATAAGTAAGGCTGCTTCTGTTCACTCTTGGTTTCTGTTTGCATGGAATATCCCTTTTAATCCCTTTACTGTCAGTGTATGTTTTTCTTTAAAAGTGAGGTAAGTCTCTTATAGTTAGCATACAGATGAGTCTTTTTTTATTTTTAAGCCATTCAGTTACTTCATGTCTTTTAATTGGAGAATTCAGTACACTATATCTAAGGTAATAACTGACAGGTAAGGACTTACTACTGCCAATTTATTACTTGATTTCTTGCCTTGCATATTGTTTCTTCCTTTCTTCCTCTCTTTTTATCTTTCTTTGTGGTTAAGTGATTTTCTTCAGTAGTATGTTTTAATTTCTTGCTTTTTAATTTTAGTATATCTGTTTTAGATTTTGAGGCTACATAAGACTACAGTTTTAACCAGTTATTCAAATTTGATAGTGACCTCACTGTGATCATGTAGAAACAGAAATAAACAAAATAAAACTCAACAATTCAGCTCCAAATTTGAAATTTTTGCTGCCAAAATTCACATATTTTTAGATTGCCTATTCCTTAGCAAATTGTTACAGTTGCAATCATTTTGTCATTCATTCTTTTTATTAAGGGTATAAGTGGTTTATATACTATAATTACCAAATTGTAGTATTCTGAATTTGTGTCTATAATTTTAACAGTGAATATTATACCTTCAGGTATTTTCTTATTATACCCCTTCTTTTAGTTTGAAGAACTGCCTTCAGTATTTCTTGCAGGGCAAGTTTGGTGGTGATGAATTTTCTCAGGTTTTGTTTGGCTGGAAAAGTATTTATCTCTCCTTCATTTCTAAAGGATAACATTGCTGGGTCCAGGAATTTGATGGGCAATTTTGTTCCTTCAGCACTCTGAATCTCTGAATATATCATCACACTCCTTCCTAGCTTGTAAGGTTTCTCCAGAGAAGTCTACTGCCAGGCACGTTGGGTGACTTTTATAAGTTATTTACTTCTTTTCTCATTCTGCATTTATAAATTTCTCCTTGTTTTTGATTTTGAGAGTTTGATTATAACATGTCTTGGGATAGTCATATTTGTGCTGAATCTATTTGGTAATCTTTGGCCTTTTTGTATTTGAATATTTTCACCTTTTTCTGTGTTTGGACACTTTTCTGTTATTAATTCCTTGAATACTTGTCTACTCTTTTGTCACTTCAAATCCTTCTTGAACTCCAATGATATTAACATTTACTCTTTTGATGTTGTACTGTAGGACCCATATACTTCTTTTCATTCATTTGTCTTCTCTTATTGTGTATTTTCAACTAGTCTGTCGTCAAGCTTACTGATTGTTTCTTTGGCTTGATCAAATTTGTTATTGTAGTCTACTATTATATATTTCAGCGCCAAGATTTCTGTTGACTTTTACAATGATTATAATACCTTTGATAAATTTCTGCATTGCTCTTCTGTGTTAATCTGGAGTACATTGATTTTCCTCAAAACCAGACATTTTAAATTCTTTATCTGAGAGATCACACATTGTCAGTTCCTGGGTCTTTGTTTTGCTGAAGTTTTGAGGCTGAGGCTCCCTGTTTACTCTGGTTCTTGTCATATATGTTTTTGCCTTTGCATTAAATTATTAGGTGTTTATTTTGGTATTCTCTTATTGACTTGGTTTGTGCTAGTCTTTCTATAGCATGTTCGTCTACAGGTCCTATGCACATTGACTGGTGAGAACCTTTAGCTTAAGATTGTTGCCTTCTTTTTAGCACTAGATAACATCCTGAGCCAAGTTTTGCCATGGCTCTTGCAAAGGTTCTGAGTTTGAGGCAGTACCTGTCCTGAATGGGCCTGGTGAGGGTCCGAAGGTGGATAACTGGCTATGTGTGAAAGCTGCCTACAGGTTCATGCCCAAAGGACTCACAGAGTATGCCTCCTACAGCATAGGGCTACTGAACAGGCTCTCTAATTTGACATTTCCTTTGAAATTAAGGGCACCACCATGTTTTCTTCTCTGACTAATCTAGCCTCACCTCCACTCTTTAGCTGTAGCTGGCCTGAGGAGTTTTTGCACCGTAGGCAATTGTAATACACCTTGTGTGTTGAGGCAGGAACATTTGTCCTGCAAAGGAACCCAGGATCATGAGGAAGGCAGCTGTCTGCCTCTATCTCAGTTTCCCTGTGTAAAAACAATGCAATGAATTGGGGGAGGAAGACCTTTCCATGTGCTATCCTACAGCTTGGAAGAGGGGCATCACAGATGGAGAGGGATATTTCCCCTGCCTTCTGCTCCCTGTGAACTCAGGGATTATCACAGCCTCAATTTTGAGTTCTAGTTTAGTCCAAGTGATAAACTTTCAGTTGATAGTTGTTTTGCTTTTCTGCAAAGAACTATGAAGCCAGGTTGCTCCAACTTTGCTATTTAATGAAGTCACCAAATCCACAATAAATTTTCAATAAATCATTTGCTATAGGTGGTTGGAGAAGACACTCCAACGCTGGATATGTTAGGGAAAGATAACTAAGTGAAGAGTTCCCTTCAGTTTTTGTTTTCTTCTTTTGCCACCTTATTCTATATTTTCCCTCTGCCTCCTATCTTTCTTCCATTTTATTTTTCATGTGAAGAGTATTTGGTAGGAATCAACTAGAGGGATAGTTTGTAATTTATAGACTAAAACTCTTTAAGTTGTATATAGCCTTCCCTGGAATGTCATTTCAATGTCAGGCATGTCTTCAGGAAAGCCATATAGTACCAGGGAGAATGTGATAGCTTTGAAAATGAGGCTCAGCGCCTGTGGCTCAGGCCGCTAAGGCGCCAGCCACGTACACCCAGGGTAGTGGGTTCGAATCCCCAGCCCGGGCCTGCCAAACAACAATGACAGGTGCAAAAAATAGCCAGGCATTGTGGTGGGCACCTGTGGTCCCAGCTACTTGGGAGGCAGAGGCAGGAGACTCGCTTGAGCCCAGGAGTTGGAGGTGGCTATGAGCTGTGATGCCATGGCACTCTACTCAGGGGGATAGCTTGAGGCTCCATCTCAAAAAAAAAAAAAAAGAAAAGAAAAGAAAGTGTGCCACTTGGTTGCTGTCCTTCTGTATCCACCCCTTATGTTTGTGCTAGAACCATGCTTCCTATGGACTCCTCTCAGCTTACAAATGAGCATGGTGGGGTAGGGACATGGCCTAATAGGTGTAGGCCTATTCCTGAAAAATGCAGGACTCCTGTAACAGGTGACTATACATAAGAACTTCCATTTGGATAAAACTGTCTTAGAACTGTGCTGCATCTGGGATCCTTACTTCTCAATCCCCCACATTTCCTCCTTCAGAAGCTCCAAATATGTTCAAATGTTGAGAAAGGTTGGAAAATGTTGAATAAACTTAGGATCCTAGAAAACAGGATGGGACATCTGGATGGATGTCCTGAGGATGTTAGCTCTGCACACTCCTCCTTGGCACCCTGACAATTTTTAGAGCTTGCAGCAGTCAGGTACCCTTCTAGAGTAAGAACTAATAGTACCCCCTTTTAGGAAGACCCAGCAACAAGGCAAGAAGCACCCCACTTGAAATCTGCCCCTATCTCCTCTCTTGGATTCCTAGGTAATAGCTAGCTGAGGGTGTGCCGAGCTAGACAAAGGAAGGAAGAGAATATGCTACATACGTTGAAGAAACTCCAAAAGTAGCTAGGTTATACCAGTATTGGATCTTAAGGATGTTTGATCAAGGTTGCTGGAACAGCAGAGTGGATAAGCAAGAAATCATTGTCTTGAGGGAACTTTCTCAGGACACTGAATTTAAAACTCTGACAAGGAACCCAAGGGATGGAGCAAACTCATTGCTATGGTAGCTACATATTAGAAGCCTGGGGGCTATGATGGCCCAGTCTGTGTCAAGTATCAATGCCTGAGCTACCCTGGAAGACAATAGAGAAGGGAATAAAGAAGCAGCAGGACATGGGCATGGGTGAATATAACATGTGAGGTCAGAAGATCCAGCAAAAGATTCTGTCTCATAGGAAAAGCCAGAGGATATACCATTCATCGAGGCCATGAACAATGCAAGGATGACAGTGGCCACAGAATCACTGAAAAGTCTAGTAATGGCTATCCTCCCCAGCCCAGGGTCGACATTGGGAGAGGCAGTCATAGAAGCAACAGGGGAGGGCTTGTTGCCATCCATGAGACTGAAAGATTCTTGAAGTATTAAAGGTTAGGTGATGGTCCTTAACTGCCAGAGACCAGAAAACAATAATTATCATAACTAGCAGCCAAAGGGGCACAATCTTAGGGACTTTTGGAGATGGTTAATTGGGCATATGGTTTCTGGGAGTGAAATATATAGGAGCCCAAAAAGGTGCTATAAAAATCCACAGATTTCTGCATCTTGCATCATCTATGTCAAAGAAGGAAGCACACAAGAGGCCTTTTAGAGTCAATACATTCCACCCTTAGAAGTGCTGGCTTGAACCATACTCCAGGTGACACAGGGCTGTCAGCTTTAAGAGGGGTCTGGAGAAGGAAAGGCACCTAGAGCAGGTCCGGGGTACTGAGCAAGCAGCCCCGCCCAGTGGGCAATGCGGGCCATGCATTCCAGCAAGTGGAAGGAAAAACTTCAGTGTGGAGCTTGTGGTATACCCCAGTGGGAGAATCACAATTCAGGCCCTTGGCATTTCTGGAGCAAGGGTATGGTTTCCATAGCTGAAAATTAATTATACAGCTTTTGAGAGAAACAACTTCTGATCTGCAACATTTGGCTCTGAGGTGCCAAGTGACCATACATTCAAAATTGTCCATGATGATAAGAGTCCTATTAGACCTACCGGAGGATGAAATTGGGAAAGCCACACTTGTGGCTGTCTCAGCCAGTGGCTGAGCACAGTGGGAGTACATTGCAGGCTCATTCCTATGAGAAACAGCAAGTTTGGCTGTTTTCAGTACTGTGGCTGGGGCAATTTTCACCGGGGGGTCCACTTCTTAGGACTGCACCGCAGTTTGCCACAGGTAGAGTCCCCTCCACCCAGGCGTTCCTACCCTCTCCTCCTCACAGGTGCCTGTCTCTACCCACTCTCTTAATACCCCCTTTATCCTTTCAGACAGTTCCCCAATAAATCTCTTATACCTAATCTCTCATCTTTTGTTTTTAGGAGGGTCCAGAGTAACACAGAGAAGCCTTCTGGTATTACCCTATGAGGAAAAAAACCAAGGAAAGTGAAAACTTCCATAAGGACTTGATTTCCTTGAGGAATTGTTCACCTGGATTCTCCCCCACCCACCAAAAAATTTGGTAAACAACTTTCAAATTCAGTTCCCCAAGACAATTCCCTCCCAGTAGAATTTGTCAACACTCACTATAGTGGGGACTGAAGAATATGAGTTCTCATTTATACTTCCAAGGCCAAAGGGCTCAGTCTATCCTCCCATTTCAAATTAGTTTCCAATTTGTGATTGTGAAAACAAAGGGAGCTGCTGGTCGTGGCCCTGTGTGGTCTCTGTGCATGCAGAAACTTTTCTTGCCTCCTCCCTTTACCCTGCTGCTCAACAATGTCCTAAATGACCCATTAGGGAGCCTTAAGGTTGGTTCCCACACACGGCCCACCCCAGATGAATCCTTGTGTGGTTCTGATAAAGCTTCAGGATCCACCACACCCAGGGCTCTTGTAATTTGCAAAAACTGCCTTGGGTTTGATGGAAATATCTAGAAGTGAGGGCCCAGGTTGTACCAGTCACCTTCCATGGGAACTGTAATTACTTTCACTTTCACATTCACCAAGCCCTTTTAAGTAAGAATCCTCTATTGCTATTGGCTGCCTTTGGCACACATTCCTGAGGCTCCTGTATTACGTATTTATGAAAATATTCCTCAGTATCCCCCCTCCCCTGTAGAGGTACATCACATTAATTTGCTATGCAAGGTTATGAGGTGCAGGTTACTTTGTTATGCCTTTCCTGAAATATGTATTATGAGACAGCAATTTCGTGAGATATTAATAGTTTTTCAAAAGCAAATGGTTTCATGGTCAAAGTCAAATAAATTTAGAAAATACTGAGTTAAATGTATACGTGTGTGTGTGTGTTTACAGGAACACACAAATATAAAAACACTTTGACTTCACAAGCTCTTTAAGTTGACTAAGAATATTGTGAATCCTGAGAGACACACACAGAGTATGTAACAGTTCCAAAATTATTTATCCCAGAAGTCATGGCATCCATCCTAGTTTCTGCAGGATAACTTTTCTCAAGTAATATACCTCAGGGCTGGCACAGAAAATTCAAGGTTAAGTGGTGAGAAGTATGTAGGGTGCCTGTGTCTTCGCCTGTCTAACAAGGAGTCTGTTGGCACCAGACCTATCCCTGTTGTCCCTCCGTGGAACTTTCTGCAGCCAGAGCCGTCATAAGTGGGAATTATTTGAGTTTAAAGTCCCAGATGCTTCTATGGCAACATAAGAGTATTTAACTCTTGCCCAGCCCTCAACTTAAAACACAGCGAGAGCCACTCGGTGAGGTGGGTGGCAGTTAATTATGTTAGTTCCTGTATCTCCCAGGTTCCACTGGGTCCTATAAAAAAAATAAAGCTCATGGAAGCTGAGAAAAACAGGTCACAGGTGGAATCTGTTTGGCAATGGAGGGTATTGGATTCTGTTCCTGAATATCTCCCTTGACAACACTAAAACTTCCAAGTGTTTGCTAAACAAACTAATCCTGTGTGTGTATGCCACACCGTAAGCACAAACCCAGACTGCCCTTCTGCTTGAAGGCCTTCTAAGTTGTAGTTCATATGCAAACCTATTGCACATCAAAACCCAGATAGATATACAAACCCCTCCAAAGTACATACACCTTCAGAGACTTCCCGGTATGTCCTATGGTCTGATCACGACCTGGATTGCTTTAGAGCAGCAAAGGAGCTGCAACCCCTTTGTAACAATGAAAATACATCGCGTTAGGCATTAGGAAGGTTGAGAACCACTGCTTTAGAGAGAACACCTTTGCCAGTTACATTCTGGAGTTAGGGCTCATTTCCACGTAGATTAGGGTGATAGACCCAGACGGGGAAAGCAACCTAAATCAAATGAAAAAATGTGAGTGCTCAGCTGATACAGGAAATGCTGGAGATGTAGGATGTGGGACAGGTTCTTTCATTGCTGGTTTTCTAATGGCTTTGGAGCTCAGTTTGACGATTGGACGTAACCTAGTATTTAATACTCAAGGGTTAGCTCGGTGAGGCTAGCCTCAGGGAACTGGGAACAGAAAGGGAGCTGCTGTCACACTGTGGAATATCTAGTTATTGCATGCAATTTCTTAAACAGTTTCCATCAATTTTCTTTATAATACCATTGAGGATTTATTTAGTTCAGTATTTATTTGTATTTGGGTACACATCACTCACTCTTTTCTACTAAGGATCCAAGACCATGGATTGACTCCAAAAATATGAGATTTTTCCCAAAACACAAGGTTTATTCTCTATTTTTATTTTGCTCATTCTGCATCAGTTCCCCCAAAGTGGACCACACTGCCACCCCTAGAGGGATAGGAAGTCACACCTTCCTGTATCCTTTTTGTCATTTTATGTTTCCTGGGGAAGTGTGGCAGCGTTTCAGGGGACGCTGTAAAGCAATAGTAGAAACAAGCGAAAAGGGAGAAAGTCCAGAAAATGCGGACTGGTGGAAGGGTCTGGTTAAGAAGGGGTTAGGGGACATTCAGGACAAAATTAGCGATCATGTAAAGAAGGAGAAGAGGTCAGGGTCCCTATCTATTCGACTTTCCCAAGTATCCAGTTCACCCACATGCATTTGCCTACGGCTTAACGCCATGGAGCTGTGACAAGGCCTATTTCCTAAGGGAAACACTGGCACTTCTGGCCGGCAAAGGCAAGAACCCTCCCGCTGAATACAATTTCCAGGATCTTCTTTATATGGACAAAAAAAAAAAAAAAAGAGTAAGGTAAAGGAATAATAAAATGAATGTAGCTGGAGGCACAGCCCCTGTGGCCGGTGGCGCCCCTGGCAGGTGGAAATGATGGGATAGTGGCAAGGCGGGCAGACAGGCCGAGCAGGAGAGGCCCAGCTGCCGGCCTGGGGGAGAGAGAGTGCTGGGAAGGGTCTCTAGCTAGGTATTACTAGATGAGATAGTCCTTTAACCTATCAATGCTTTTTAAATCAATATTGGCTGGAGTAAAATATTAGGATTATGTACTGAAAATCCGTTTGCCTTCCTTAATATGATGTTTTCATTTCCATGAGTTGAGTTTTCTATAATTCTCCTTATTCCACAGCAAAAGAGAGAATCGCTCCCTTATCTCTGTAGCGGTTGTACATGATCTGCGGTTTCAGTTTCCACGCTATTTGATTACTTGTCTGTCTTCGTATTAAACTAATCCTGGAAGAACAGGTAAGCATGGTCACATCTATCTCACTTCCTCAGTGCCCAGCACAGTGCCAGGTATTCAGTAAGGACTCAAACGATGCTTGTTAGACTTCATTGAATGGAGGGTGGCCGCAGTGGGAGTAGAGAGAGGTATAAAACCTATCTGCTTTTCATACTCAGAAGGAAATTAAGGACAGCATTCTTAGGATCATTAAGCGTCATTTTCCCACCTGCAGCCAAAAAATCTGTTAACTCCAGTTAATTTGGCCCAAACATGCAAACACTAACCACACGCCCCGCCTCCACGATAGCTCAGGCTGAAAACAAGGCTGCTCCCCATAGCTCGCAGCCAGAACAAGCCAATCTGGTTTTATACCAGCTACCAGCTGCTCCTCATCTTTGTCAGACTGAAAAATAGATACATGACCTATAGCTGTCACAAATCACAGTGCTCTTGCTACCCAGAATAGTACAAGCTGTTCTTTCTTTTCTCAACAGTCAATCAGCCTAGATGTGGAAAACCCATTAGGGCATCTTTGCCCGGCCTCCTTCATCCTCTCTTGCATCCCTGCTGGAAAACCTCTGGGCCTAACTATTCCTTTTTCTAAATTAATTAAGGCAGGGGACAGCCGCTGCCCCTGATAGGAGGCAATTATACACATGAGCAGATTTTATCAGGAATGTCTCCCTCTTGAACTGTTCCATACTTAGTTTTCCATGGTTCCTCTTCATGTATTATTCCTAATTAGAGCCAGTGCCTACTTAATTCATCAGGTAAGTTTCAAGCACATACCCTGAGAGTGAGGCTTTGTCCATTAACACTGGCAGAGAAAGGACAAATCTGGCTCGGCGCCTGTGGCTCAATCTGCTAAGGCGCCAGCCACATATACCTAAGGTGGCAGCCGGGGCCGCCAAACAACAATGATGGCTGCAACCAAAAAATGGCCAGGCGTTGTGGCGGGCGCCTGTGGTCCCAGCTACTTGGGAGACAGAGGCGGGAGACTCGCTTGAGCCCAGGAGGTGGAGGTTGCTGTGAGCTGTGATGCCATGGCAGTCTACCCAGGGGGGTAGCTTGAGGCTCCATCTCAAAAAAAAAGAAAGGACAAATCTAAACACGCCCGTGCTTGATCCTCAGCGGCTTACTCTGAATACATACAAGGAGGGCAGCTCAAAACCATGGTAGGATGAGTAGCTGGGGAGCGTGGAGATCACCTCGGAGCTGTGTTTAAGCAGAGGCTACACTGACTGACTCATTCGTTCATTCAACCACAATTTACTTTTTATTTTCTTTTGAGACAGAGTCTCACTATGTCACCCTTGGTAGAGTGCTGTAGCATCACAGCTCACAGCAACCTCAAACTCTTGAGCTTAAGCGATTCTCTTGCCTAAGCCTCCCAAGGAGCTGGGACTACAGGCACCTGCCACAACACCTGGCTATTTTCTCGTTGTAGTTGTCATTGTTTTTTGACAGGCCGGAGCCAGGTTCGAACCCACCAGCCCCCGTGTAGGTGACCAGAGCCCTATCCGCAGAGCCACAATCAATTTATTAAGTGCTTCTTATGGAGCACTTCTTCAAGTCCGGTAAGGTGGCTGGATGAGACTTTGGAATTGGTAGCAGTGGTGATCATTCTATAATTATCAGTTGATTAAACTCTCTGATTCTTCTGGTAGAACTATGCAAAGCTGGTTATTTACAGACTTTCCCTCTCTTCCTCAAAGAAAGAAAACGGCATGGGCTACTATTTGCCATCCTGGGTCTCATTTAGTCATAGTGCAAACATTTTCTAGTGAGCTAAAACTATCCTTCAAAGTCGGTTTCAAACATACCCAGATATGGATCCATATCTGCATCCATAATGCTCAGCTCCCTATTAACTATAGGGATATTTTCTCACTGATCTCCTACATTTCACGGAAAGAAGATGCAGGAGTTTTGTGACCTTTTGGGGCGTCTCCCCCCACCTTTTCCTTGAGGAAGGCAGGTGGACTCCCGCGGTGCGCATTACCACAGCCACAGGGAGGGGCAAGGGCGCCCTCTAGTGGCGGAACTATGTCAGGATGCTTTCGGCTTCTGTCCTGGATTGGCAAGAAGCTGAAAGACGATTTGTTTTTACCTAACTTCACTGCTGACGGATGGGAGCAACCTGACCTGAGTTTGAGGATGATTTCCACTCTTCCTCTTGGAGAAAGTCTCACCGTGACCGTACATGCTGGCATCCGTAAAGGACTGGGTTTAGAATCATGGTTCCGGGCAGGAACAGGGGTGGCCACTTCTTTTCTCTAAGCTGCAGTGCGGGGCTGTCTGAGAATCATATAAGCAAATGTGGTAACACGTAATGTGGAAAACGTCCAGAGAAAAATGGGACACATCTCATGAGCATCTATATTGATCATCTATGTTTTCTTACTCTGGGTATCAGAAGTGCAACTTTAATAGTCAGAGGGGATCCATATATATGAAAATAACTGGGAGGGGGACACTGATTCTCAATAAGCCTCTCCACTTCCTTTATAAAATATTCAGTTACATGCTTTACAAGGATTAAGCAAATTTATGCATTTACCAGAAACTTGTGTATACATTTTTGATCAGCTATAGTGCTCAAGCTCTAAGGTTTTCGTTTTGTTTGTAGAGGTGGTTTTGTTTTAACCCATGTATCACTTCTCCGCCTTTCGGGTGAGACAAGTGTTTTAACCCACATGATGAGGGAAGAGAAGAGAACGCAGAATAAATGAGCAACACGCGTTGCTGGGGAAGATAACGTGAGGAAGAACTTGGGTACAGCCCTGTACAAGTCAAGGCTGTAATTGCATTTGCTCTACGGACGGTCTTCGGGGCCCCATCTGAAACGCCATGCTTATGAACAGGACTGTTAGAGCTGCAGTGACCTCGTAAAGTTGTGGAGCCAGTGTGTTAGGGCGCTCAGGCCACCGGGCAGGCTGCTCCGGAGCTGAGTCTCAGGCTGTTCCCGGCGGGGTCCGGAACTGCGTGGCCCGCACCGCCCTCTCCGGCCGCAGGGTGGCGCCCGAGGGACCCAGGGAGTGGGGCCCAGGGCGGGCCTGGGTTTGCCCTGGAATACTGGCTCAAGTCAGTTTCTAGAAGAAAAAGGAATTAAATTAAAAGCTTTGAATTTCATTTTTAAAAATTGACTTTCCTGTTTGCCTATAATTTCCTGATGCAAGCACTATGGTGATTCCATTGCCATTTCTTCATACAAAAAAACAGGGTGATGGAAGTGTGGAAACTTCTAGGTATCAGACTGCCTATTAACTGTATCAGCACTAGCTTCTGCCAGATATTTAGAAAACTCTGAGGGGCAAAAGAGCCCGTGCTAAGGAAATTATGAGGAAAGGGTAGAAGAAAGCAGGGAAGAGAAGCTGGCAGGAAAGGAAGGCAGTGTGTGGGGAAGTGGGCCAAGGTCAGAGTGTGAACAGAGCCTGACTGAGCGGGGTCAGCTGCAGCAAAGATGTGCAGAGAATTCTGTAACCCAGCCAATTCTCACACTCTGAACATCATACCTGACTACCATTCAAGAGATGATAGTGATACAGGGTTCCCCCCCATTCAAAGCTGGACAAGGGACCCGAGTTTTCCTAGGTTTGGGCAAGTTCATGAAGGGAACACCCTGACCTTTTGCCCTGAGCTGGAGGGACAGCTTTCGTTCATTTGTCAATAACACTCATTAATGATGAAAAAGTGTTTTTATTTGCCCTGTCTTGGCCAAGTGTAATTCTCAAGACCTAATACCCCTAAAGAGCCCACATAGAGCCCCCACCCCCCAGTTAGTTAGTTCTTTCCCCCTGCCAGAAGCTCTGGTGCCTTTTACTTCTGTAATTCCTTTCTAATTTCTAATAAAAATGCTGCCTTGCCACTGATCTGTGGTCTGCGGGTTCATTCCTCAAATCCTCAAGACCAAGGGCCTATGAAGAATGAAATTCTGATACCAAGAGCAACGTAAATTGAGGTGAAACCGGACTCGGCTCTAGAAATGAGGGTGGAAACAGCCCGCACCCATGACAGACAGCAGGAGAATGATGGTGTTTTCCCTTTGAAACTGTGCTGTGGCTTCCCGTTCCACTCACAGTGAAAGCCACTGCCCCCATGGCCTTGGTGGCCCTCTGTGGCATGGCTGGCTGTCCCTTTCTGATCTCAGCTCCTCCTGCTGGCCCCCTTCCCTGGGTCTAAGCCCCCTCTCCTCCTCACTGCACTCCTGCCTTGGGTCTTTGTCCCCAGCCCGGCCTGGTCCGGAACATCCACAGATTTGCTTGGCTCGCTCCTCTACCCCCTCATCCCCCGCAGTCTTTTCTTCTGAGCCTTTCCTGACCTCCCTATTCAAAACTGCAATTCCCTTCACTGTCCTATTTTTCTTCCTAACACCTTTAATACACGATGCATCTTACTTGTTTTGTTTCGAGTCCGTTTTTGCCTCCCTGAATGCCCGTTCCACAAGGAGTCTGAGGTTTCCCTGTTGTCGCCTCCCTTAGAGCAGACCTGGCACACACGAGGCGCTCAGCATATCCGCTGTACAACACATGAATCTTGGAGTATCGCGTCTCCAGTGGAGCACACAAGCTCCAGGGGGCGACACAAGGGGCTCACACGGAGGTAGCAAGGTGGAGGTTCTAATACGGCAGGGTTTAGGAGTGCCTGTGTGGCTAACACTCAACAAGATGGCCTTGCTAGTGTGTGGGATGGTAACTCTGCTGACTTGGAGAATAGGTATAAGAATGGAGGCACCAGTGACTAAGCCCCCACCATCAAGGCCCTAGATGCCTCAGATGCACGGATGCTTCAGACCCAGGAGTAAGCTGTGTTCTGCCAGAGAGAGCAGGACATGTGGAAGGCAGGACCAATGTGAAGCATAGAGGTGAAATTTAGTCAGGACCTAAAGTAACCAAAGTTATAGACAAGAACCAGGTGTGTGTCCCTCGCCCTACCTGGCTCTGCACCCTGCTATCTGCCCTACCCCACTTACCATCTCCCCAGGAATGGTCTGCTCATGTCTCAGCCTGGTCTTTCACACCCCAGAAGCCCATGTGAGGCTTCTCCGGGGATATTATTTTACAGGCATGAATAGCATCTCAAAATCCAGCTGGGTGTCTGGGCAGGCCTGATGTAAAAGACGTTTAGAGCATTGTATCAGACGGTTCCTGACATCCGTGCTCCACTGTTAAGACCCTCAAAGACCAAGTACTTTGCATATGTCTTCTTGTTTATCTGTCACTTGACCTCATCAAATTGGCATTTTTAAAATGAATGAGGAGATTGGGCCTCAGAAAGGTTCAACATTTGCCCAGGCTCCCACAGGAGGTAGCGGGGGCAGCTCAGGGATTACCCTCCAGGGAGTCTCTGGACCACGTTAGCCACCTGCCAGCAGCACCAGCAGCTGCGGGGGCTCCTGCCTGCCATCACCAGGCTTTCTGAACTGTTAGTGTGACCTCCCAGTCTGGAGAGAAGACCACGTGGCCGGCATCCCGGGATGCCGGTCTGACAGAAACAAAGAAGCCCCAGTCAAGCCAGGTCTGTAGGTTCTTTCTGACAGCCAGGCAGAGAGCGTTCTCCCCAGCACTGGAGATCCATGTTCTCCACTCGGTCTCCGTGCTGACCTGCCTGGAGAAGGTTCCTGAGGCATCTATGTCAACACGGACAGCAAGTATTGAAATGTCTGGGAGTTTTCTCTGTCTAGAAACTTCCCCCTTACCCCCTCCCCAGACTGTGTGCCAGCGCTCCTAGGTCTGCAAGTGGCGTCAAACAAAGGATTCATTCAACGAATATTCAGTAAATATTTTTTGAGCACCCGGTATGGGCCAAGACCACTGAAAGTGCCTCTGAAATTATTTCTTAAGTTATGGGTCTTGAAGGTTTGTGCAAGGTCATTTTTGGTGGTAACAGGAACATGAGTAGTCCTGTGAACTAGGTGACCCAAGGGAAAATTAGTCGCTGGTGCTCACTGCTGCCCTTGGCCTTCTATTCCTCACAGCTATCTAATACTTCCTGCTGCCCCTCAGGCCAAGGGCACTGCTATGATGTTCTCTGTTACAAAGTGGCCTAGCAAAATAACCCCGTATGCTAGATTCTCTCTTAGATCTACCCACCTCTAAAGTTACTAGTTTCTTTAGAGGTCGAGACAAATTTTTTCAGGTTAATTCTTAGCAGGTAGTTAATGTATAAATTTCATTAAAATTGCATTTCAAAGGAATGGTTATATCTCCGCTTAAAAGAGTGATCACCAGTGGTCCATTTGAAGGACCTGCCTCCTCAGGAGGGAAGAGGTTGGTCCTGGGTATCCCTGTAGCTCTTGAGTCATATCATTAGTTTAACAGAGTGAGTAGCCACCTCTGGAAATAGCTGTGTCCCCAGAGAGTGAAGATGCCACTTGGTTTAACTCCAGGTAACACAGACATTCACCCATTTCATGAGGATCTGATCCATGTCCTCTGCAAACTCAGAAACAGATACTTTTCTCAAAATCCCAAAGTTTCTTGAAAAGCCAAACAGCATTTTAGAATTCTGGTGCAATCTAGCCACCAGCAACGCTGTCCTTGGCACTGCATGGTGAGTGTGGAGTGGATGTCCCTCCCAGATCCCCTTTCAGTGTGTTTCTGCGAGAGGACCGCGGGCTTTTGCTTCTCAACGCCAGCATCTGCTGCTCTCTCCTGAGGCCTGCCCTCGGGCTCCTGGATGGAGCCTTTGCTCAAAGTGCCTGGAGTTTGCATCCCTGAGTCATTTGCCAATAACTGATGGGCAAGTAGGTATGAAAGTCTCTCTCAGGGGTGGACCTTCAGAATTCCTCTCTGGGATCAAGCTGAAGTTACCCTTAGCAGGATTTTGCTGTAATTACCCAGTTACTTGGCTTTCTCCTTCCCTATCCTCCTTTTCCAGCCTCTTTATCAGTTTTTCCTGGGCTGATTTCTTCATAAATCACTTGCACACGAATCCTCGTTCCAGGTTCTTCCTTTCTGTATTTAAGACAAGGTACCTGGAGACAAGCAGCGTGCCAAACAGCACACATTTCTGGCACCATTGTCCCAAGGAATGGAAAACCTTCAGTCTAAGTTCACGTTTCTCCAAGATGGGTGATATTTTGCAACAGAAGCCCCTTTGACCCAAAAGTCCAAGTCCCCTCCTCCCACTTTCATAAATACACCTCAGTGTTCCCACTGGAGGTTTCCACAGCATTTAACAGGCTGCACGTCTGAGCCAGAACTCCTCAAGACAGAAACTATGTCTTAATTATTTCTTGGATTATAAGTGAAATGATCAAATAAACCACATACTGCTGAGCACCCACAAAGTCCCAGGAGCTCTACTAAGTAAGGAGATGCGTAAATGTCATTGGAATGAAAACGACATTAGATACTCCTCTTGCAAATCACAGGTCAGACACACGGAGTTCCACATCACTGTCAGCTTCTGATTATGCATTTCTTATGGGTGTTTTTGTGGTTTTCATGAAATATTGTAAAATACTAGGCCTGATGCCTACATGAAGAAGTAGGAGTTGGAAATGATAGATTATCTCATTGGGTACAAGCAGCTGCAGATAGGTTACAATTAATGTCCAGCTTCTCACAGCAGGCATAAATGAATTGCTGGAAAAAACCATTATGTCCTCATCATCACGTCATACCCTCTGGCCAGAGTTCTTAGAGGAAAAAGTTTATCTAAATAAAAACAACTGCTGATCTCGTGGCATACTACATGCTTTTATCAACCACAAACAACAGTTCAGGACTTCCAATCTGTCCTGACTGATAGCCATTCAAAGGCCGTAGAGGGTCTTAACTGCTCCTCACACCAAGGTTTTCTTACAAGTCCTCCCTGAGCCCTTAAACCATCAGCAAGATGTCAATAGTTTAGGAGAGAAAAGCTTAAATGTATCACTAGGTCAACGTTGTGTTGGGGATTTGTAAGAAGAGGCATTTAGGTCCCAAGTGCACAGTATCAGGCAAAAGTGACAAACTGAGATTCACTGTTGATGTCCTCATTAGAGAGGGTAAAGGTCAGATGAATTAATGGCACCTGCCATGAGCTAATTGTACCCTATTAGGGGATCATGGAAGACACTGGATCATGGCTCTTAGGTAAGCTGATAAGTGACTTAACAGAAAAAGTTAACATGTGAGTAATTTATTATTTACTTCTACTTCTTGAGACAGAGGATAAATTTCTTATCAAACAAACTGTTGAGTGAATGAGTCAGGAGCTATTATCCTCCTAGAGGAAGAGGGAGATCAATCAGGATCCCCCAATCATTGACTAGATCATGTTGAAGTTTCCTCACATGGGTTTGGTATGTCCTCTAAGAAAATGAAATCTCAAAGGGTAGCAGGTAAAACTAAACCTCATACAAATTAGTTCAGTTTCCTTTACTACTTTGGAGAGGTTGAAGAACTTCTCAAGAGTTGTACATATAGCTATATAGGATGAATAAGTTAAAATAGGCTTTATGGAACTACCTGGTATCAATTAGATATTTTATTTATAAATAAATTACTTGATGGATGGAACTGGAAAATGTTCTTCTTAGCAAAGTATCTCAAGAATGGAAGAAAAAGTATCCAATGTACACAGCCCTATTTTGAAACTAATTTATAGCT
>CAUYQV010048175.1:0-23940 GCA_963574575.1 Galagoides demidoff
CTACTAAAAGACCAGGCACAAGAACACAGTAAGGAGAGCAAGTAGACAGCCCTCAGAATGGGAGAAGATATTTGCAGGTTATGTCTCCGACAAAGGTTTAATAACCAGAATCCACAGAGAACTCAAACGTATTAGCAAGAAGAAAACAAGTGATCTCATCTCAGGGTGGACAAGGGACTTGAAGAGAAATTTCTCTAAAGAAGATAGGCGCATGGCCTACAGATATATGAAAAAATGCTCTCCATCCTTAATCATCAGAGAAATGCAAATCAAAACTACTTTGTGGTACCACCTAACCCCAGTAAGATTAACCCATGTCACAAAATCCCAAAATCAGAGATGCTGGTATGGATGTGGAGAAAAGGGAACCCTTCTACACTGCTGGTGTGAATGCAAACTAATACATTCCTTTTGGAAAGACATCTGGAGAACACTGAGAGAACTAAAAATAGACCTTCCATTTGATCCTGCAATTCCTTTATTAGGTATATATCCAGAAGACCAAAAATTGAATTACAACAAAGATATTTGTACCAGAATGTTTCTTGCAGCCCAATTCGTAACTGCTGGATCACTGGAAAAAGCCAAATGCCCATCGACCCATGAATGGATGAGCAAATTGTGGTATATGTACACCATGGAATATTACACAGCCCTAAAGAGTGATAGAGACTTTACCTCCTTCATGTTTATATGGATGGAATTGAAAAATGTTCTTCTTAGCAAAGTATCTCAAGAATGGAAGAAAAGTATCCAATGTGCACAGCCCTATTTTGAAACTAATTTATAGCTTTCATAGGAATGTCATAACTTAATTATAGCCTTAGAATGTGGGAAGGGGGGTGGGAGAGCAGAGATGCGGAGGGTGGATGGGGAGAGGGAGAGTGATGGGTACGGTCACCTCTATGGTTTATCTTACAAGGGTACAAATGAATCTTTCTAAAAGCAGAGTATAAATATCTTAACTCAATAACTAAGAAAATGATATGAAGGGTATGTTAACCAGTTTGATGAGAGTATTTCAAAATGTATATGAAAACAGTACACTATACCCCACGGTTGCATTAATGTACACAGTTATGCTATAAGAAATAATGAAGGAAATTTGAATGGGGGGAAAAAAGAAAAATAAGAAAGAAAGAAAGAAAAAAAGAAAAAAATAAGCCATTCAGAATTTCAACAGTCTTTGGATTTTGTGTATCTCCTTTCCACCTTCTTTGCATGCATAACAATGTTTATTTTTCCATAGCAATGTTTTTAACACCATATAACCACTACCACAATGAAAGTACCAAGCAGTCTTCCTTCTATACCTATTTTCTTAAGTGTTCTGATCAAGGAAGGATGCTGGATATTATCAAAAGCTTTTTCTGCATCAGTTGAGAGAATCATATGGTCTTTATTTTTTATTTTTGTTTATGTGATGTATTATATTTATGGATTTGCATTTATTTAACCATCCTTGGGAGCTTGGGATGAAACCCAGCTGGTCATGATGTATAATTTCTTTGATGTGTTGTTTGATTCTGTTTCCTAGGATCTTATTGAATATTTTTGCATCAATATTCATTAGAGATATTGGTCTATAATTTTCTTTTCTTGTTGGGTCTTTTCCTGGTTTGGGGATCAGGATGATATTTCCTTCATAGAAAGTGTTGGCAAGTATTCCTTCTTTTTTTATGTTTTGGAAAAGGTTAAGTAATATAAGTACTAGTTCCTCTTCAAAGGTTTGGTAGAATTCTGATGTGAAGCCATCTGGTCTTGGGCTTTTCTTTTTGGGGAGATTTCTTATAGTTGATGCTATTTCAGAACTTGATATAGGTTTGTTCAACATTTCCGCATCTTTCTGGCTAAGTCTAGGAAGGTGGCATGTTTCCAATTATTAGTGTATTTCCTTCAGATTTTCATACTTCTGAGAATAGAGTTTTTTTTATAATATTCATTAAGAATTTTTGTAATTTCTGAGGAGTCTGTTGTTATTTGACCTTTATCATTTCTGATTGATGAAGTTAGGGAATTTACTATTTTATTTCTGGTTAGGTTTGCGAAAGGTTTCTCTTTTATTGACCTTTTCAAAAAACTAACTATGTGATTGATCTGTTGTATAATCCTTTTGTTTTCAATTTCATTTAATTTTGCTCTAATTTTAGTTATTTCTATTCTTCCACTGGGTTGGGGGTTGGAATGATCTTCCTCTTCCATTTGCTTAAGATGTCCCATTAAGTTGTTGACTTCCTCTCTTTTTGTTCTCTTAAGGAAGCTTTGCAATGCTGTAATTTTCCCTCTTAGGACTGCCTTTGTGGTATTCCAGAGGTTCTGGTAATTTGTGTCTTCATTATTGTTTTGTTCCCCAAATTTGGTAATTTCCTTCTTAATCTCATCTATGACCCAGCTATCATTCAGCATGAAGTTATTTAGTTCCTATGATTTTAAATGAGTATGCAGATTCCTGTTGTCACTGAGTTCAACTTTTATTCCATGATGGTCCACGAAAATATGAGGAATATATTTTTTTTTAATTTGTTAAGATTAGACTGTGACCTAAGATGTGATCAATTTTGGAGGATGTGCCTTGGGCTGATGAGAAGAATGTGTATTTAGTTTTGTTAGGATAAAATGTTCTGTAGATGTCTGTGAAATTTAATTATTGAATGGAGGACCACCTGGGCAATTGAAGCAACACCAAAAATACGGGATCTGATCAAACTAAAAAACTTCTGCACTGCCAAGAACACACTAAGTAAAGGAAATAGACAGCCCTCAGAATGGGAGAGGATTTTTGCATGTTGTATTTCCAAGGAAGGTCTAATAACCAGAATCTATTAAGTGTTGAGTATAAATGTCTTACCATGATAATTAAGGGAGGTGAAGGCTATGTTAACCAGGATTCCAAATTGTATATAAAATCAGCACATTGTACCCCATAAATGCATTAATGTATACAGTTATGATTTAATAAAAATAAAAAAGAGAAAACAATTAAAAAAAAAATAAAGTCTCAATCCGGCGGTAATGGCTCTGTCCTAACAGGGGGTCAGTGCTGCTGCCCTCAGTGCAATGTCACATGTATTTCTCTCTCCCAAATGTCCCTCTCTTCCTCTTCCTCCCTGCCTTCACTGGAGGCACTGTTTCCCAACTGCTATCCATACAATGCCCAGACCTCCAAGGGAATGGCCACACACTCTGGGCTCTGCAGGGGGTAGACGTTCAGACTGCCAGGCAAGAGGGTAAGGGTGGACTGAAAGTTCAGAATTGCAGGAAGAGTATTTGTTCAGTTTCATGCTGGGCAGGATGATGCCTAGGCTTACATGTGGGACCTCTCTGTAGGAGGAGGAGGCCCAGTATTTAGCAGCTCTCACTCTCACAAATGGGGTAAAATGAGAGGTCTTTTGTCCTCTGCTCACTTGCAGAGAGAATGCAGCAAGCTCCCACTTGGGGGAGGACTCTTATCTTCCTGGCAACAGGCTTTCTACCTGGAATTCATTCATTAGCATTCTCTTTCTTTGAGTCACAGGTTGCCACAGCTGATAAGATGTGTACTTGTCTATCTCTTTTCCTATCTCAGCTCCCCTCCTTCAGTTTCATAGGCCAACTCTGTCCAGAATCTCCACTTCTGGTCAGGAGCCTCTGGGGAACTTGCCTCTACTCAGCCATCTTCCCCTCACCTCTGACCACTGTCAACTACTCTTAAGAGAACAAATTCTACATGGCTGCATAAAGCCTGAAATATTAGAATAAAACTAATAAGTACTGCTTGTTGAATATACAATTATCATGACTAATGTCCTTTCTAGTTTTCTAGCCTTCTTCCTATAGGCTGCCTACAACAGCCTAAGCACTAAATCCAATGGGTTTAAAATGAAAAGCAGCCCGCCTGGGACAAATGTCCACATTTCAGTTCGTGATCTGCTTCATTGGTAGGAGTTTTGGTGAAACTGAAAAAAATCACACCTGGTGCTCATCTGTGTGTCATCCCCTGTCAGACCTTCCTAGAGCTCAGCGTTCTTGTTTTCATGGAACACAGCTTGTGTGTGAATCCAGATTTAATTATGGTCTCCAGCTGATTGATACTTTCCCCCAGGAACAAAACATCACTAGGACCAATGATACTTGCATTCTTGGCTTGTTTGGTGGAGTCACAGATAAGCTGGATGAAATTACTTTTTGGTAACAATGCAGTTGACACACTGCTTTCCAGTCACTGCCTTCTTCTTGTCTTCATGGAACACAGCTTGTGTGTGAATCCAAATAATTATGGTCTCCAGTTGATTGATACTTTCCCCCAGGAACAAAACATCACCGGAAACAATGATACTTGCATTCTTGGCTTGTTTGATGCTGTTTGATGGATCCACAGATAACCTGGATAATAATACTTTTCGGTAACAATGTGGTTCACACGCTGCTTTCCAGTCAGTGTTAAGGTACATTCCTCCATGATTTTATGTTTTGTTTTGTTTTGTTTTACTAATGCTCCATGGTGACCACCACTTTGGTTTTGGCACTGGATGCGAAATCCATAGTGCCACCATTCTTTTTACCATCTTCCCAGAAATCATCCAGTTAGCCAGGTCAGTTTATCTGGAAAACTGCATTGTTCCTACCATTGTTAGATTGACATGTCCCCTCAATCATTGCAAATGATTAAGAGGCTCCTGGAAGAATAGTAATTGTTTCCCTGCCTGCATTGATTAGATCTTCATCACCTTCCTGTTGTACTGGATATGGACCATGCCATCCTCAAACTCAAGAGCTGCCAACTCAATGATACATTCCCTTATATCATCTCCAGGTTTTCCAAATTTGGCTTTTCCATTTTCATCTTTGTGGATTGATAAACGCTCTTTTCTGATAGCTTTCTCCCTTTATAAGGTGATGTACATAAATTTGAGGAATATAAATGTCTTCTGGAGCAAATGTGCCAATATCCACAATTTCTTCAACCTCTACCACTGTTGTTTCTGCAGCTTTGTTCATCGGCAAATTGAAATTCCTCCTGCTTTTTTTTGAAAATTACATTTCCTGCACCATCTGCCCTCCAGGCTTTCACCAACACAAAATGCCCTGTAATTGCATCTTCCATAGTAAAGCACTGACCATTAACTCCCTTACCTCTCTTGAATGATGGGTAATCCTCTTTCTTGTCATGTTGGTGTAAAATGCAGGAACCTCAGCCCACCTGCAGGAATCCTCTCTGCAAGTGCACCCTATGGTGTCAGCTCTACTTCTAATTCACCAGGTTAAGTACTATCATTCAAATTCTGCACTTTCTCCCTCCTGGAGGAGACCATACATTTCATCTGCTTGGACTGAAGTAAAAGGCCAAAGTTGTCAACCCCCTGTATCGTTGCTAACTGTAGCTAGTCCTTTTAATCCAGTGAGATTCTCTGGAACTCCACACAGACCAAAACCATCAACTAGAACTCATGCACCATTGGGTTTGTCTTTTATAGCTTCAAATGAATCTGTATAAAATTTGGTGTGGTGATGAGAACTGGTAGAAAAATAGCAAACATATAGTGAGACTGTCTGAAAATAAATAAAATCTACTCTCAAACCAGAACTATCTCTCTTGAAGTCATGTACTGAATTACATCACTCTCCTACTTAAGAACACAGGCTTTCTGTGATGTGGCTTTAGAGTATAGCCCTAGTTCTTCATTCTTCTAGTCCTGACTCCCTCCCATCAGTCTTCCTTTGTGTTGTTAACCTCCACCTTTCCTTTATTCAAAGACAACTACACTCTCTTCTACTCCAGGGATTTGCACTTGGTAGTTTCTTCCATGGGAAACGTCATTATGTATACAAAACCCTCAACTAAGCCCAATTCTTTGACTAGTTCAATCTTATTCATGCTTTAGTCCTCAAATTAAATACTCCAGTCCTTCCCAAAAGGTCTTCCTCATTTATCCATAGTAAGCCCTCCTATTACATACTTGCCATTATTCACTTAAATATGTCTTTAAAATTAGAGTTAACTCCATGGCAGCCAGTACTATATACCTTTCATAGCCATCACGTACCCTACAATTGGCTTAGTACCTAGCTCACTGATGATACCTAATGATTTGTTGTTGAATGGCACAAAAGCTCTTATTTCCCTCAGGAATATTACAGTATATCTCAGTTAAGTAAGTACATGCAGGCTGGGGGGTGGGGGAGCGGCTCAGGCCTGTAATCCTAGCAGGCTGCCCCAGGGATTTGCACTTGGTATGCAATCTGGGAGGCTGAGGTGGGTGGATCACCAGTGCTCACAAGTTTGAGATCAGCCTGAGCAAGAGTGAGACCCCATCTCTACTAAAAATGAGACAGCTAGCTGGGCATTGTGGCAGGTGGCACAATGTGGAAGAGCTAGCTGGCATAGTCCCAGATACTTGGGAGACTAAGGCAAGAGGATCACTTGAGCCCAAGAGTCTGAGGCTGCTGTGAGCTATGTTACCATGTCACTCTACACGGGGTGACAAAGTGAGACTCTGTCTCAAAAAAAAGTAAGTATATGCAAAAATAAACACAACAAAAATTAATAATATATAAAGTATCTGCCTATAATACAAAATAAATCACAACACCATTTTAAAATATCCATTTAAATACTGCATAAATACAAAACAACTTTTTGGAAACAAGAGCCTTGCAGTTAAAACTAAAATTCCTTTTTTATTTTCTTTTGGAATTATTTTAATGTTACTCAAAAAAACCCAAAAAACAAAAACTAACAACATTCAGAAAGGAAATTTGGTATCATATAGCAAAATTACATTACATTTAAAAATCATATTTCTAAAAATGTCCCCTGAAGGTACAACTCCATAAAAACTAAAAAACATTTTTCTCATGCATTTCTATTACAATGTAGAACTTCTGAGAGTTGATCTCCCTTTCTTAATAAGTGACATAAGCTACAAAACCATAGCTTCTAAAAACATATCAGAAGTCCGGCTCAACACCTGTAGCTCAGTGGTTAGGGCACCGGCCACATGCACCAGGGTTGGTGGATTCAAAACCAGCCAGGGTCTGCTAAAAACAAAAATAACAACAATAACAAAAAAAAATAGCAGGGCGTTGTGGTGGGCACCTATAGTCCCAGCTACTGGGAGGCTGAGGCCAGAGAATCACTTAAGCCCAAGAGTGTGAGGTTGCTGTGAGCTATGATGTCATAGAGAACTGGTAGAAAAATAGCAAACATATAGTGAGACTGTCTGAAAATAAATAAAATCTATTCTCAAACCAGAACTATCTCTCTTGAACTCATGTACTGAATTACATCACTCTCCTACTTAAGAACACAGGCAACTCTACCAAGGGCAACATAGTGAGACTCTGTCTCCAAAAAGAACGAAAGGAACAAATAAACAAAAAAACAAAAAAACACATCAGAAGTCCAAGAATGCAGATAAACCTAAATAATAAGCTTTTCTAAGAAAGCAGAAATCCATGATTTTTCTCAATGTTGGATTAAGTGATGAGAAGAGAATATGACAAAGGTAAGAATGTGGAGAAATCACCACTGAATCTTACCAAAATTAACAACAGAGTAGGGGATGATTAATCAAATTAAAGACATAATTGACAATGAATATGAATTGTGTGCAGAGTCACAGTGAATTTGTATCCATCCATGGACTCTTCCTTGAATGTTAGACCACAGAATACTAAAGCATAGCATAAGGCAGAATCACTGAAGTGCATGGACCTTCCCTGTGCCCAAGGCAGTCAACCCAAAAGGCAAGGGGCAGGGAAGAGAGTTAAGAGAACTCCACTTAAGGCTCTCCCTCTCTCTTTTTCTCTAGGGGAAGCAGGAGAAAGACACTGTATATCAGAGTACTACTTATCCCAGAAATGGCAGCTTGAGTTTCAAATGTAAATCAATTTAATTTACCATATTACTAGACAGAGAAAGGTAACAGCTCTTATGAGATGTACAAAAGGAAATTGACAAAATTCATTATCCATGATTTAAAAAATGAAGTTCATGAAGCCTAACAAAATTTTAAACCCCATAAACAGCACGTACAAACACATCAGGCTAACATTATACTTTGAGGTGACAAATATCCTCTCTCTCTCTCTCTCTCTGAGAGCCTAGTGTCTCTCAAAAGCTGTTGGTTCTCATCTCTACAAAAAAAAATGGAAAGATGAATTCTTCTTAAATGTATTACAAATGAATAACAAAACCACACTTAAAGATGAAAACTAGGGGCCAGGTGCAGTGGTACATACCTATAATCCTGGCACTCTGGGAGACTGAGGCAGATGGGTCACTTGAGCTCAGGAGTTTGAGAACAACATGAGCATGAGTGAGACTGCCTCTCTACTAAAAACAGAAAAATTAGCCAGGCATTGTGGTGGTGCCTGTAAGCCAAGCTACTTGGGATGCTAAGGCAGGAGGATTGCTTGAACCCAGGAATTTAAGGGTTCAAATTGATTCCATGGCATGCTAGCCTGGGGCAAGAGTGAGACTCTGTCTCAAAAAAAGAAGAAAAAAAGGATGAAAACTAATCTAAATAAATTTGGAATATAATATTTCAAATATATAATCTAAGCCTAACGATAACAATATCTGCCTGGGCTCAGTGTCTCATTCCTGTAATCCTAGCCCTCTGGGAGGTTGAGGGGGGAGGACTGCTTCAGGACAGAGATTAAAGACCAGCCTGAGGAACAGTGTGATCCCATCTCTATGAAATAATAAAATAAAACATTAAATGGCCATGGTGGCACACACACGTATTCCAAGCTCCTTGGGAGACTGAGGCAAGAGAATCACTTGAGCCCAGGAGTTTGAGGCTGCTATTATGAGGCCACTGCACTCTAGCCCAGGCACCAGAACAAGACCCTGTCTCAAAAATAAATAAATAAATAACAGAACTGTACTTAAATAACTCAGTTAATCAATTTGTTTTTCACAGAGGGATGAATGAGCAATTAGAAACTATTTTATTTGTATTCTATGATTAAATAACATATTTTAGAGGATATCAGCAAGATGGTAGACTGCAATACCAATATATTAATAATAACAATACTAGAACTAAAATACCTTGAAGAGAAATCCAGAATTTAGCTAATAACTATCAACAGAAGCACCCCAGAGGAGCACAAACTGAGAACAGTTGCATTTATATGGATAGGAACAATTTCAGCTTACCTGCATCAGTCCCTCCACCAAAACTGCATAGCTCAGTGCCAAGAAAACTGGCCCATGATTTCTCCCACCACAGGGAAGTGAGATTGGCTACCTGACACAAGGACTTCTCAGAGCAATCTCAGAGGGGCCAGTATCTTGCCTCACACTGAGCACTGGCAAATTGAAAGAGCTCAGTCCCAAGACAAGACAGAAAAAAGAAAAGGGGCAGCCATCCTCTTACAAGCTGGCACTGTTCAGCATGATGGAAAGAGAACAACAGAACTGAGGCATTCCCTCAGGAACATGAAGGGGATCTTGTCACCAGCCTTATGGTACACTGTCTGAGGAGTAGTCCATATGAAGCACTGCTGCTGGGAGAAGCTCTCTTCCTGTCAAGATCAGTTCATAACAAGACTAGGAGAGGTAGCTGCTACTTTAAATGCATAAACAACAAAGCAAACCTATAAGTTCAAAGAATCGATAAAATAAAGCAACCACAAGAAACGGAGATTTTTGAACTAAGAATTGAAAATACTCATCTTAATATCAGTTGAGTTAAAAGACAACACAGATACATGCCTAAACAAAATTAGGAAAACAAAACAATATGTGAACAAAACAAGAAATTTAACACAGTGATAGAAATGATAAGAACCAAACAAACACAGGAATTGAAGAATACAACAACTGAACTGAAAAATTCATTAGAGGGGTTCAGAAGTATAATTGATCAAACAGAAGAATCAACATACTCAAAGACAGATTAATGAAAGTTAGCCAGACAAGCAAAAAGAAAGAATAAAAAAGAGTAAAGAAAGCCTAAAGGACTTATGAGACTCCATTAAATGAACATAAACATTATAGAAGTTACACAAAAGGTTGGGTGCAGTGGCACATGCCTGTAATCCTAATACTCTGGAAGGCTGAGGAAGGTGGATTGCATGAGGTAAGGAGTTTAAGACCAGCCTGAGCAAAAGCTAGACCTCATCTCTACTAAAACGTGAACAACTAGCTGTGGGTTGCAATGGGTGCCTATAGTTCACCTACTTGGGAGGCTGAAGCAAGAGGATCTCTAAAACCCAAGAGTTAAAGGTCGCTGTGGGCTATGCAGCCATAGCACTCTACCCAGGGAAACAGAGTGACACCCTGTCTCAGAAAAAAAAAAAAAAAAAAAAAGGAGAAGAAGAGGAGAAAGGAGGTAGAAAGCTGTTTAAAGAAATAATAATAGTAAATTTTAAATTTGGGGAGATACATGGCATCTAGATTCATGAAGCCCCAAACTCACAAATAGATTGAATTTAAAGAGGTCTAAACCAAGACACATTATAATAAAAAAAAAAAAGGTGTCAAAAGTCAAAGACAAAGAGAATTTTAAAAGCAGTAAGAGAAAAATGATTTGTCATATACAAGGGAGCCTCCTCAAGACTATCAATGTGTTTCTCAGCAGAAACCTTGCAGATCAGAAGAGTGGAATGACATTTTCAAAAAGTCAACAAATCACAAAAGTACATGTGGAAAAACAAATACTGTATGTAATCACTAATAATTGGCAGCTCAATGATGGGCACAAAGACATATAAATGACAATGGAAATCAAAGAAGGAGACGAGGGGTAAAAACTACTGGGTACAATGAATGCTAAAAGTCCTGAGTTAGGTATTATATATATAAGGTATCCATGTGATGAAAACATATGTATTCCCTTAATAGTTTGAAATTAAAAAAAAAAACAAAGGCAGACTACAAAAGAGGACACAAAGTAACTACAAAATAGCAGAAAACAACAAACAAAATGGTAATGTCCTCACCTATCAACAATTATTTTAATGCATTAAATCCCTCAATCAAAAGACAAAAAGTAGCCGAATAAATGCAAAAACAACATACAGCAATCTGCGATCTACAAGAAAATCGCTTTAGCTTTAAGGAATATAGAATGAATGTCAAAAGTTTAAGAACTGGGGTGGTGCCTGTGGCTAAGTGGGTAGGGCGCTGGCCCCATATACCGAAGGTGGTGGGTTCAAACCTGGCCCCAGCCAGACTGTAACAACAACAGCAAAAGTTTAAAAACCATATTCCATGCAAATAATAACTAAAGGAAGAGTAAAAGTGGCTATTCTAATGTTAGACAAAATAGATATTAGGGCAAAAAGAAGAGACAAAGACAGTCATTATATAACAAAAGGACCAACTCATCAAGGAGATATAGCATTTATTATACATGCACCAATATATTTAGGGAAGTCATAATAGATAAAGCACATAGCAACGCATCTAAAGAAAGAAAGAGCAATACAGTAATAACAGAGGATTTCAGTACTACACTTTCAACAATGGAGAGATCATACACAGAGAACATCAATGAGAAAACAGCGTGTTTACAACAATATAGATCAAATGGACCTAGCAGACACATAAAGAGTTTATCCAATTGTAGCAGAATACATATTCTTCTCAAGCATGCATGTAATATTCTCCAGGATAATCAGATGTTAGGCGACTAAACAAGTCTTAACAAATTTAAGAAGACTGAAATCATTAACAAGCATCTTTGTTGACCACAATGGTATGAAATGAAAAATCAGTAACAGGGGAAAGTGGAAAATTCACAAGTAAGTGGAAATTAGCTAATACTTCTAAATAATTGAAGGTCAAAGAAGGAATCAAAGAGAAACTAAAAATTATCTTGAGACAAATGAAAATAGAAACATGACATACAAAACTTAGGAGATACCATAAAAGTAGTTCTAACAGAAGCCACATTAAGAAAAAAAGAAAGAAATGCCTCAAAGAAACCAACTAATTTCATACCTCAGAGTCCCAAATTAGAAGTAAGTAGGGCCAGGTGTGGCGGCTTACACCTATAATCCTAGCACTCTGGAAGGTTGAGGTGGAAGGACTGCTTGAGCTCAGGAGTTTGATATCAGCTTGAGCAAGAGACAGATCCTCTCTCTACTAAAAATGGAAAAATCAACTGGATGCTGTGGTGGATCCAAGTCACAAGGTCCCCCATAAATCACTCTGAGACTGCTCTGATGCAAAGGGCAAGAGGCGGTTTATTATCAGACTCGAGTCAGGGCTTCCTACTCTTCCCGTTGCAGCAGGAGAGCAGAAAAGCCCCGATTCCAAAATGGAAGTGGGTTTTAAGGGGTACAGAAAGAAAGAAGGGAGGGGTAGCACTTGTCTTAAGCTGATTGGCCTGGGTAGATGCTGTACAAGGGGGCGAGTTACGGGACGTGTGCACAGTGGGGCGAAGACAAAAAAAAGGAGGGGGGTTACAGAACTTCTCTGGTATGTAGCTTCTCTAAATATAGGCATGGGGAGTAAACACAATGTCCTTGGTATGCAGGTGCAGCCTGAAGCTCTGGGTATGGGCAGTTTAGGGAGTAATCAAAATAAAGTTAGTTTGGCCCTTACAGTAGACACCTGTAGTCCTAGACACTTAGGAAGCTGATGCAGAAAGATGGCTTGAGCCTGGACCAGAGAGTGAGACTCTATATCAAAAAGGGCAAAAAACTACTAAGTAAGTAATAAAGATTAGAGCAGAACTAAGTGAAATAGATACCAGGAAACAAAAGCTGGCATGCAAACCTGATACAGGGCAGGTGGCCTTGCAGACAGCTCAGCCGAGCTGAGCTGAAGGACCTGCCACCTCTACCTTGGCAGTGTTTGTGCTGCTGGCAGCTGGCAGAGGAATCAGCGGGCTGGAGGGTAGGCAAGGGCAGGAGCCTTCCACCCCCATTGGAGGCTTTAATAGCCAGAGGGGCTGGACAACTACTGCGGAGACAGGTACCTTGGTGTCTCCTTCCCTTTGCACTTATGACTGAACTGGGAACCCACATTTCCTATGCTTAGGTCAATTTCATGTAAGTTTCCTAGGCCTCAATCCCATGAATGCACTGTTTTCGTGCATTAATACATTCATTCACCTTGCCCCAATAGAAAGGACTATATCCATTCATTTCCTGGCCTCTTGTATACAAGGAAACAATGCACCTATATATACGTATCCCTAGACAAAGAGCCTGTGGAGAGAGAGAGAGCTTTTCTCTCCCGACTTGGATTTTCTCTCCTTGCTCGGAACTTTGGTGTTTTTATATTCTTTTCTGTAAATAAATCCTGTGTTACCACTGATGTTGCATGAATGTCGCGTGTACGGGTGTGTGATGTGGTGAA
This sequence comes from Galagoides demidoff, assembly GCA_963574575.1. Classification (NCBI taxonomy): domain Eukaryota; kingdom Metazoa; phylum Chordata; class Mammalia; order Primates; family Galagidae; genus Galagoides; species Galagoides demidoff. Next base: position 13,301 of record CAUYQV010048175.1, read on the forward strand.
ACAGAGATAAGACTTGCAGAGAAACATTGGAGAATAAGGGACTGGAGCTCTCTCTGGCAATCCAGCGAAGTTCTTTATTCTACCAAAGCTTATATAGACCTTACTGAATGTACACACAATTAATTAATAAACAAGTGACTCATACCTCCTGACACAGGTCCAGCACTGCCCAGCACCAAGGAGTCTGTTGATTCCCAGCACCAAGGAGTCTGTTGATTAGCCAAAAACCATTCCACTAACTTTATAACTATTTTTAAACCCTATAACGAAAAGACGACCATAAAACAAGGTTCTGGGAGAATAAGCTGATTGAATTCTTGACCTTCAACAGACCATCTGGAGGTAGTTTTTCATGCTAGGGAGTAGTTTGGAAATTCCCGAGATATACCAGTACCTGTCTGCAGGCCAATCCCCTCCCCCACCTCGGCCCTGAATCATTTCTACATGATAAGGTCCTGAGCCACATAGGGAGTTCTATCCAGGTCTTTCTACATTCTAACTCACAAAAGACTTCAAACTTGCTCTCACAAAATGGAACTACTTAAAGGTTTACTTATAGGCCTTCTGCCTATAACTGATGGGTAGTCTGTGGATTTATTCTTCAAACCACTGAGACCAAGAACCTACTGAAGACAAAATTCTGCTATCATATTTGGGGGCTTGTTGTCCAGGATTGAAGATATGTGGTAAGCAATGGGACCACTTACCTCTGTCCTGCTTTTCTCTATAGTTATAATAATGGAGACTAATAACTATGATACCGATCAGCTGGTAAATGTGCATAATGTGGCCGCTGACCTCCAGGTCACAGGCAAGAGGCTGTTTCGGAATGAACTTTCTAATTCCCCTTGGCTCCAGAAAGGAGATGAGGGAAATGTTAGAAGATTTTTGAACCTGTTCTCTATTTACTCCTTTTCCCTGGTTGAGACCCAAGCAAAGAAGTAGCACCCAGAAGCCCCAGTGTCCCTAGCAATGGTTCTGACCCTAGGACACAGAGGGCCTTCAGAAAATCGTGTTCTCCCAGGTTTACTATCCTCTCTTCTCTTCCATGGTCCCAAACTTTTCCAATATATGTCTATAATCTCTATAGACCTCTTCAGCTTCTCCCTCTCTCTTTGTAGTTTACATACTTTGTTTGAATGTTGGTAAAGGATTACTGGTATTTTTTCAGATGTTTTAAGTGTGCTTCAAATGTTGTAGGTGTGCTGTAAGGTCCTTTTTATTGCTTTTCATTGCAAAATTAAATTTCATTGGCTTTTTATGTGTCTGAGGAAAAAGGCTGAACTTTATTAACTAGAAGTCAGCTCCAAACAAAGGGCAAAAGGCAAAAGTACTCCCCTATGCAGCTTCTCTGGGCAACTAGAGGCCTGTGAAGGGGAAGCCTAGGGCAACTCCCCACGGCAAGAATGGCCCTAAACCCTCAGCTACAGTTTAGCCTCTTGAAAAGGAAGAAAGGCAAAGAAAATGACCCTGGGTATTTGATTTCTTCTGGTTTATTGGTGTAAAGAGGAAGGTTTAAACTACTTCCAGGTTTATTTAAGACTTCTGCTAATTGTAACTAATTGTGATACAAAAGATTCAAAGTGTCTCTAAGCCCTGACTTATAAACTAAATTTAGTTACTGTTGCCTTGCTAAACTTTTGGGGAAAAAAGGGAGGTTGGAAAACATAGCATTTAAGACCTCCTCATGACAGAAAAACTATTTTTCCCTTTGTTACTGGAAATTTAGAAGCTTGTAGAAATTACAAAAGGTTAAATGTGCAAGCACCGCACAGCCATTTTCTCCAGGGCAGGGCTCATACCCACTTTGACTGATACTCTGAAGCTGGTGGGAGATGGGGCAGAAAGGGGCAGAATATGAATCAGGTGGGACCAGGCTCCCTGATATCTGATTTCTCGGGCTGTGCTGCCAGCACATTATAAGCACAGGAGAGCCAGTGGGTACTAAGTGCTACACTGGTAAGAGTGGCTAATTCCAGACAAGCACAGAGGCTGAGGAGGCCACTCTCCTCAGGGATTCTTCCTCAAGCATTGGAAGGATGCTTCCTTTTGTTTGGACAGAAGGCTTCTTGCATTGGTCAGAGGACGCTTTGACAATCCTGGAATAAGGGGTGGGATTGATTAAGATTCTGGGCATTTGTTTTTTCCCACAGATGGGTAACTTACGCTCTCACAAAGAGAACACCCTGTTGGGCTGTATTCTGAAGCACTGGGACGTGTTTGATCCCCAGACGCTAAAAAAACAATGTATGGTTTTTTTCTACACCCAGGCCTGGCCTCAGTATCAACTCTCTATTGGCGAACAATGGCCCCCAGATGGTACTCTAAATTATGACATCATTTTTCAGTTAGATACTTTCTGTAAACAGGAAGAAGTGTGGTCTGAAGTGCCCTATGTGCAAGCTTTCTTTTTCCTCAGGGACAACGCCAAACTGTGTAAGACCCATCAGATAGATGCTGCTCTCCTGGCTGTAGTAACTTCTCCAAATGGTCAGGGATTCTCAAGAGAGACACCATCACCAACTAGTTCAAACCCACCATATACTTCTCCCACACCTTCCTCCATGCGTTCAGAAAACCCAAGGAGGGAGGCTGTCCCAAAAGATTTTTCCGGTCTGACTGGGTCCCCTCCAGAAGGCGACCATATCCTTCTTTGTGACCCTTGGTCGAGACTGCAGGTGGTGAGAGGGGAAGTGCGCAAGTATACACTCCATTTTCTCTGACAGATTTAAAGCAAATTAAGGATGTTTAGGAAAATTTTTTGATGACCCCGATAAGTACATAAATGTTCTCCAAAGGTTAGGACAAAGCTTTGACCTCTCTTAGAGAGACATAATGTTAATACTATCAAAAACCTTACCCTTTAATGAAAAAAAATGAAGTCTTAGATGAAGCTAGAAAGTGGAGTGATTTATGGTTCATGTCCAATACTGATGGCAGTATGTCTCCTGAGGAAAGGGACAGATACCCCATGGTAAGACAGGCAGTTCCCTTTGAGGATCCCAAATGGAACCCTGAGAAAGAAGGTGACTGGTTGTGTAAACATTTTCCAACATGTATCCTAGAAGGTTTATGTTGGTCCAAGAAGAAGCTTGTGAATTATTCCAAGTTGTCTAGTATTTGCCAGGAGCAAAATGAGAGTACCCTCAGCCTTTCTTGAGCAGCTTAGGGAGGCAATGAGAAAACATACCCAGTTAACACCTGACTCCAAAGAGGGTAAAATTATTTTAAAAGAGAAATTTATCATTCAGGCAGCCCCAGACATTCAAAGAAAACTCCAGACATTGGCTCTAGGTCCAGATCATAACCTGGAGAATCCTGTTAAAACAGCCACTATGGTCTTTTATAACTGAGATCAGGAGAAAGAGGAGGAAAAAGAAAGAAGGGATATGAAAAGAATGACAGCTTTAGTAATGGCACTCCGACCATTGAGCACTTTTCAGGGGCAGAGGAGAACCAGAGAACCTAAGAACAAGTGGTTCCAATGTGGTCAGATTGGCCACTTTAGGAAGGACTGCCCCCAGCAGCACCACTGGCTGAGCAAACCACCTGGCCCCTGACTAGAATGCAATGGTGACCACTGAAGGGTGGCCTGTCCTCAGAGGTGAAGGCCTCCAGGAACAGTGATCCTATCAGTGCCCAAACTGGACTGACTGAGGGTGCCTGGGGAAAATTCTCAGGGCTCCAGCTGTGTCATCACCCCTCAGGAGCCCCGGGTTTGCATTATGGTGGGGGGCCAGGAGACAGAATTTCTTCTGAACACTAGAGCAACCTTTTCGGTACTCCTCTCTAACCTTGGTCTTTTATCCCCCCCAAATCTGTAACTATACAGGGGCTGTCTGGAAATCTGGGTAACAAATTTTTCTCTCAGCCTTTAAGCTGCAATTGGGGTGACTGGCTGTGCTCTCATCCCTTCCTAATCATGCCTCAAGGTCCTGCTCACCTTTTGGGGAGGGACATACTAACTAAAGCAGGAACAACCATTTGTATAAATATGAGACAAGAGCCTATTTTGTTACTAGATCAAGAAACTACAGAAAGCCAAACATATTACTTCTTTAGCTAAACTTCAACAAATCCTTAAAAACCTCCCAGCTACATTTTCACACCCAACACTAAACAGCTTTTCTCTCCTGGAAATCTAGTCATGGTCAAAACTCTTCCCCAACCCCAGCTTGGGAAGGTCCCTTTTCTGTTATCTTGTCTTCTTCTATAGCTGTTAAAGTTATGGGAATAGATTCCTGGATACATCATTCAAGAGTAAAATCCTGGAACCCACCACCTTCTACAGAAGCAGACCATGAAGAGAATCAAACACAGTCCGCCTACGCTTGTGAGCCTAAAGAAAGTTTAAAGTCACTGTTTAGAGAACAGCAAGGATATATTTTTCTTCCTAACACTGTAATTAACCCCTTCCTCTCACTGTCCTACCCTTGCCTTTTAATATGCTAACCAGATTCATATTTTCCAGAAATGTCATCAAGCCACACACAGTAAAGATGGTTCCAGTCCAAGACCTGATTCTATCATGAACCCCTGGATTGCTCTCCCTCCAAAGAAACCGTAACTACCTCCTCCTATCATCCCCCGACTAACTGCAGGAAGCAGTTAGATCAAGTCTTCACCCCTTTTCCCTAACAGCAGTTAGAGTTTCTACCCAAGAGAGAGAGAATTGATACAGGACAAGTGGCGCCCCAGCCAGCCCAGCTGCCTCCGCCTCAGCAGTATTGGTGCAGCCAGCACCCGGCAGAGGAACCAGCGGGCTGGAGGGTATGCAAAGGGGGTGGGGCTCCCACCCACACCCCCACCAGAGGCTCTAATAGCCAGAGGGGCCAGACAACTGTGGGGGAGACACAGGAGCTTTCCTGTCTCCTTCCCTTTGCATTTATGAACTGAACAGGGAACCCCCATTTCCTATGCCTAGGTCAATTTCATGTAAATTTCCTAGGCCTCAATTCCATGAATGCACTGTGTTCATTCATTAATCCATTCATTCACCTTGCCCCAGAAGAAGGGACTGTATCCATTCATTAATACATTCATTCACCCCTTGCCCCAATGGAAAGGACTCTGTCCATTTATTTCCTGGCCTCCTATACAAGGAACCTATGCACCTATATATACCCCTAGACAAAGAGCCCAGGGAGAGAGAGAGACAGAGAGAGACCGAGCTTTTCTCTCCCAATTTGGGTTTTCTCTTCCTGCCAGAGCTTTGCTGCTTTTGTATTCTTTTCTGTAAATAAATCCTGTCTTAACACTGATCTTTGATCCGTGGATTTATTCTTCAAATCACTGAGATCAAGAACCTACTGAAGATGAAATTCCGGTATCAAACCTATGTAACAGAACAAAAGCCTAGAAAAAAAAATCAACATATTTATATTTCTTCAAGAAAGTTTTCAACAATACACAATGGGCTCAAATTAAACAATAAGAATAGTGCAAACAACCTTCTCTATAAGTGGGCAAGAGATTTGAACAGAAACTTCTCTGAGGCTGACAGATGAATGGCCAACAAACACATAAAAAAATGCTCATCATCTCTAATCATCAGAGAAATGCAAACCAAAACCACTCTGATATCACCTAACCCCAGCAAAATTAGCCCATATCACAAAAGTCCAAAAACACCAGATGCTGGCGTGGATGTGGACAGAAGGGAACACTTCTACACTGCTGATGGGATTGCAAACTAATACAGTGTTTTTGGAGAGAAGTACAGAGAATCCTCAAAGATCTAAAAGTAGACTTCACATTTGATCCTGCAATCCCATTACTAGGTATCTACTCAGAAGAACAAAAATCACTTTACCATGAAGACATTTGCACTAGAATGTTTCTTGAGGCTCAATTCATAATTGCCAAGTAGTGGAAGCAACCTAAGTGCCAGTTAACCCATGAATGGATCAACAAAGTGTGGTATATGTATACCATGGAATGTTATTCAGTCATTGAAAAAGATGGTGACTTTACATCTTTTACATTTACCTGGATGGAGCTGAAATACATTCTTCTTAGTAAAGTATTGCAAGAATGGAAAAATAAATATCCAATGTACTCCATACTATGAAATCAATTTGTAAGCAATGACATGCTCATGAGAACAAGAAAACATTAACATAGTCCAGTTTAGGGGTAGGGGGAAGCAGGGTGGGGGGAGGACATTCGGCAGAAGGAGGGAAGGCAAAAGGTGGGATCTCACCTAATGTGCACATTGTGAGGGTGTATAATACGCCCCTGAGTGAGGGGCTCTTCTACAAATGGAACTTTACCCTGGAAGTGAGAACAATGTCACCTAAAAATTGTACCCTGATATTAATTTGAAAAAATAAAAAGAGACTCAAAAAAAAAGAATACACAATGGGGAAAGGGTAGTGTGAAGCAGAATCACTGTCCACTGTTTACTACTTAGCCCACTGCATCTTGTGCTGCACTTTTCCTAACTGCTTTTGAGTCTGGTGAGACAGAACACTGACAACATAGATCAATTTATTTGTTACAGATAAGGAGAAAGGACAACAGGAGTCTACGATTCAGGGCAAGGTGGTGCCCCAAGACTTAGAAAAAGCTTCCCAGGCTGGATGGAGTCTCAGTGTGTGCCCCACTTGCACTGTAACTGAGGAATCTAGAAAAGTACTCCACCTAGGCTTCATACCATAGGGCAAAGTGATTTCCTGGGCTAAAACGTTGAAGAATATACTGTTTATAAGAGGGACAAAACAGAGGCCAGACTAGTCCAGCCAGTTCCCCTTATCTCAGGATAAAACATCCCCAGAATATTCAACCATTTTTTTTTACACTAATCAAAACAAAGATGGAACAACAGTTATTCTTCAGAACTACAAGTGAGAAAGGGGAAAACTGGGTTGGCTCAATGCCATACACACAGTCTTTTTAATAAATTGCCCTGTGAAAATTGGATGTTCATATACAGAAGAATGAACATGTAGTCTCATTTCACAACATATATGAAAATCAACCTAAAGGCCAGACAATGGTGGGTCATATTTGTATTAGACAGGATTGCTCTAAACCTAACATCCACTTTATAAGAAATACAGGAAATAAACAAAATCGTGAAAAACAAAACAAAAAACCAAAATCATGGGATATCAATATTGAATCAGAATGTCAGCATTTCACAAGATAATGATCCTGGAATCTTTAAGAGTCAAAATTGCATTTCAAAAAGTTCAAGTGAATGTTCTAGGTAAAAAGCATATTAAAGAGATCTAAAAACAAGATGCAATGTGCAAATTTTATTGGGATCCAAGCAACCTCACAATTATAACAGATACTTTTGGAGAACTACAAAAATTTGGTTTTCTTGGAGGGGGCACAATATAGTTTTGTTTTCTGTTTGGTACAAAATTCTCTTCCTTCTTAGAAGGTATATGCTTAAGATTTGAAGGAGGAAGTGAATGGTTAAATGCCTTGTCATATTCTTCATTGTATTTTCTCAAACCATCATAGAATGAAAGTTGAACTCAGTAACAACAGGAATCTGCATACTCATACAAAAACATAGAAACTAAGTAACCTCATGCTGAATGAGAGCTGGGTCAGAGATGAGATTAAGAAGGAAATTACCAAATTTTGGGAACAAAACATTAATGAAGACACGAATCACCAGAACCTCTGTGATACCACAAAAGCAGTCCTAAGAGGGAAAATTATAGCACTGCAAGCCTTCCTCAAGAGAACAAAAAGAGAAGAGTCAATCACTTAATGGGACATCTCAAGCAACTGGAAGAGGAAGACCGTTCCACGCCCAAACCCAGCAGAAGAAAAGAAATAACTAAAATTAGAGCAAACTTAAATGAAATTGAAAACAAAAGGACTATACAACAGATCAATCAATCAAAAAGTTGGTTTTTTGAAAAGGTCAATAAAATAGATAAATCTTTGGCCAACCTAATCATAAATAAAAGAGTAAAATCCCTAATGTCATCAATCAGAAATGATAAAGGAAAAACAACAACAGACTCCTCAGAAATTCAAAATATCCTTAATGAATATTATTTTAAAAACTCTAGTCTCAAAAGTAGGAAAATCTGAAGGAAATAGACCAATACTTGGAAACATGCCACCTTCCTAGATTTAGTCAGAAAGAAGTAGAAATGTTGAACAAGTCTATATCAAGTTCTCAAATAGCATCAACTACAAGAAATCTCCCCCAAAACAGAAGCCCAGGATCAGATGGCTTCACATTAGAATTCGACCAATCCTTTGAAAAGGAACTAATACCTATATTACTTAACCTTTTCCAAAACAGAAAAAGAAGGAATACTTCCCAACACATTCTATGAAGCAAATATCACCCTGATCCCCAAACCAGGAAAAGTTCCAACAAGAAAAGAAAATTATAGACCAATATCTCTAATGGATATTGTTGCAAAAATATCCAATAAGATCATAGCAAACAGAATCCAGCAACACATCAAACAAATTATATACATCACGACCAGGGGGGTTTCATCCCAGGCTCCCAAGGATAGTTCAATATACATAAATCTATAAATATAATACACCACATAAACAAAATAAAAAACAAAGACCATATGATTCTCTCAATTGATGCAGAAAAAGCTTTTGATATTATCCAGCATCCTTTTTTAATCAGAACGCTTACAAAAACAGGTATAGAAGGAACATTTCTTAAACTGATAGAGGCCATATACAACAAACCCACAGCCCATATCGTATTAAATGGAGTAAAATTAAAGTCATTTCCAGTCAGATCAAGTACCAGATCTCCACTGCTTTTTAACATTGTAATGGAAGTCTTATCCATCTCAACCAGGCAAGAGAAGGCAATCAAGGGAATACAAATAGCATCAGAGGGGATCAAACTGTCACTCTTCACAGATGATATGATTGTATATCTGGAAAACACCAGGGACTCAAACTACAAAACTCTTAGAAGTGATCAAGGAATACAGCAGCGTCTCAGGATATAAAATCAATACAAATCTGTACGCTTTTATACGTACCAACAATAGTCAAGGTCAAAAACCAATCAAGGACTCCATTGCCTTTACAATAGTGCCAAAGAACATGAAATACCTGGGAGTGTACCTAACAAAGGACTTGAAAGATCTCTATGAAGAGAACTATGAAACTCTGAGAAAAGAAATAGCTGAAGATGTTAACAAATGGAAAAATACTCATGGCTGGGAAGAATCAACATTGTTAAAATATCTATACTACCCAAAGCAATCTATAGATTTAATGCAATCCCTATGAAAGCACCTCTGTCATACTTTAAAGATCTGGAAAAATTAGTACTTTGTTTTATATGGAAACAGAAAAAACCTCGAGTAGCCAAGACATTACTCAGAAATAAGAACAAATCATGAGGAATCACACTACCAGACTTCAAACTATACTACAAATCGATAGTGATCAAACCAGCATGGTACTGGAGAGGTAGATGTACAGAACAGAATTGAAAACCAGGACATGAACCCAGACACTTATCGTCATTTGACCTTTGATAAGCCTATCGAAGAACATAAATTGGGGGAAACATTCCCTATTTAAGAAATAGTGCTGGGTGAACTGGCTGGCAACTTATAGAAGACTGAAACTGGACCCACACTTTTCTCCTCTAAAAAAGATTTGAGTCTCACTGGTTAAAGGACTTAAACTTAAGACACAAAGTATAAAAATTCTTGGAGAGAGTGCAGGGAAAACAATTTAAAAAATTGGCCTCAGAGAACACTTTATGAGGAGGCTTCCCTCCGCCCCCCCAGCAATTGAAGCAACATCAAAAACACATTACTTCGATCTAATCAAACTGAAAAGCTTCTGCACTGCCAAGAACACACTAAGTAAAGCAAATGCATAGCCCTCAGAATGGGAGAGGATTTTTGCATGTTGTATTTCCAACAGAGGTCTAATAACCAGAATCCACAGAGAACTCAAACTTATTAATAAGTAAAGAACAAGCGATCCCATTTCATTGTGGGCAAGAGACATAAACAGAAGCTTCTCTGAAGAAGACAGGTGCATGATCTACAGACACATGAAGAAATGCTCATCATCTTTAATCATCAGAGAAATGCAAACCAAAACCACTTTGTAATATCATCTAACTCCAATAAGAGTAACCCAGATCACAAAATTTCCAAAACTATAGATGTTGGCGTGGATTTGGAGAAAAGGGAACACTTCTGCACTGCTGGTGGGAATGCAAGCTAGTATGTTCCATTTGGAAAGAAGGTTGGAGAATACTCAGGAATCTAAATGGAGACCTGCCGCTAGATCATGCAATTCCTCTACTAGGTGTATATCCAAAAGACAAAAAATCACTTGGCAACAAAGATATTTGCACCAGATTGTTCATTACAGCTCATTTCATAATTGCCAAGTCTTGGAAGAAGCACAAGTGCCCATCAACCCATGAATGGATTAATAAATTATGGTATATACATATACCATGAAATACTATGCAGTGTTAAAAAAAGATGGAGACTTTACCTCTTTTATGTTTACATGTGTAAGGGTTAATGAGAATACTATAGCACACTGTGCTAATGGCCTCCATCTATATCCAGACATAGCTGACCATAAGACTGCATAACTTCCTCTCCTGCAAATAGACATCCTGCTTTCCTAACTTACTCAACACTTACATG
>CAUYQV010048176.1:0-17883 GCA_963574575.1 Galagoides demidoff
TGCTGTGCTGGCTCGGCGCCTGTGGCTCAGTCGGCTAAGGCGCCAGCCACATACACCTAAGGTGGCAGGTTCGAATCCCTAGCCCGGGTCCTCCAATCAACAATGATGGCTGCAACCAAAAAAATGGCCGGGCGTTGTGGCGGGCGCCTGTGGTCCCAGCTACTTGGGAGGCGGAGGCAGGAGACTCGCTTGAGCCCAGGAGTTGGAGGTTGCTGTGAGCTATGATGCCATGGCACTCTATCCAGGGGGATAGCTTGAGGCTCTGTCTCAAAAAAAAAAAAAAAAATTAAAGTCAAGTAAATAACCACGGGGGTCACTTGCTACCATATTGCACAGCACAGCTCTAGAACAACAGAGTCATCTTTGACTTTTGTGCTTTCATTATATTTTGTATTGATTCTACAGCAACACACAGTTAGGATTTGACCAGAAAGGATTTTCTCAATTCAGATTTAAGGCATGCCAAGAACTAGGATGGAGAACTCAAATCATAGTGTTTTTTCCTTAAGTGTATGGAAGATTTCCCCTCCACCTGTGAAACGTAGGCCACGAGGCTCAATGCTGTAACCTGCAAGGGAAAGAGTATATGGATGGATGAGTTGCCTAAAGACTGCTCCTTCTGGTTGCAAGGGATTATGGAAGGAATAAGGAAGACAAAGAGGAGGTAAGAGAGGCAGAGGCTGAGCCTTGGCAAGGAGTGGGGGTGAAGAGGTGACAGTGGGAGGTGAGTTGATAAATAAACTTGAGCTGTCACTCCTGGGCCCATGTGGCCTGGGTATGGTCAACGTGATCCAGCATGTCCCCTGTGTTCTGATGACACATGGAGGTTTTGAGAGCACAGAGGCACACCAGAGGGCTCTGGTCAAAACGAAAAAGTATCTGAGTAGGAACTCTGAGATGACTAGAATCACAAATGCCAGAGATAATTACTTCCCCTCAAAAATACCAAACCAGAAAAGCCGCACTTAGTGGTCACCAATTCAGTAAACAGGAAATCTAGCCACTTCACTATTGACCAGTGAGGGGCCACATAATAACACCTCCAACTGTCTGGGTCAGTGAAGCTCTTATAGACCCCAGTACACAGAGACAGAGACGCAAGCCTAGAGAGGAACAAGGAGAGGAAGGGAGGATGTAAAGACTTAACATTTTACCTAAAGAAACTAAAGAGAATTTATGTAAAGGAGTCATCTGAATTATTGAACTAAACTAAATTAAACTGAATGGGATACATTTAGTGTTCTTTTTTTCAATTCCTTGTAGATGAGCAGATGAGTTATGTAGAAATAAGAAGCTGCATTTTCCTTGCATGTGAGTACAGAGTGAATGAATCTGTGACCCCACTACAGATATGTTTGGCTTCCTGCCGAGCAGTTATGGACAATAATTCTATTCACAAGTCTTTGGCAGAAGTAGAGTATGTGGGGAAAGGAGAAGGCGTTAACCTGGTATATTAAGGCTCAGAGCCAGCTACACCAGCATCATGACAGAATTGGCCACTTAACCCATAGATACCCTGGACATCCTTGTATGAGACAAATATTTTGACCATGTCTGGAAGGGCCTTTTTCTTTTGTCATCTACCTAGACAAAAGGTTGTACACAGTAGATACCCCAGCCTATTGATCCAAGAGCTTTGAGATCAATGAAAGAGGGAGCAATCGTGTGGGTCCTAGTGTCACTTTGCCTGAGCAGTGCCTTAGTCATCTTCTGTGGGATCAGGAGGTAAGACTGCGTGGACCAAATCCTAATATACTTTTCTGAATCTAACATCCCATCAGTCCTGTGTGGGTTATACCACCACCTGCAGGCCAACGTTGAACAGTACAGGTCTAAGAGTGGGGGAATTACTGGACTGCATTCCAAGACAACTGTACTATGCTTCAAGTGTTCCTAGTCCCAGAGTAAGAGCCGACATGATTTATCAAAAATATTTATAAATTCCTGGAATTCATTAGACAGTTACTTTCAGATTTCTTCTCTTGGGCTATTATAATAACTAACATTCAAAAGGAAAGGAGGCTTGCCTTGCTTCTCAGATGCAGATGTGGTCATATAACAAGTCTTGCTTAATTCCTCCAAATTTCCCCAGTTACTTGACTCAGCCCAGTCCATAAGAATGTCTCCAGCTGTTGAGATGGGAGACTTTAGACCACAGGGGGACACAACCTGATAACTCTGGCCCTAGGTTTTATTTGCTAGGAAATTGGCTTTTAGAAAAGTTTAGATGCTCGCCTTTCTTGGAGACAGAATCACTTGTCATACAGCAGTGTTTTTCAACCTTTGTTTTAATCTCACGGCACACTTGAATCCATAGTCAAGCTTTTGCAGCACACTTAAATTATGGTGATCAGAAAAAAAAGAGTAAAAAAATACTTACTATGAACTTACTTTTGAACTTCTTTCAAAACTAATTTAATTAATGACCTTACAAATTTTTGAGGCACACCTAAGACTCCCTCACAGCACACAGGTTGAAAAATCACTGCCACAGAGGCTAGTGGCTGAGGTAGATGTAGAAGCTCTGTTTGTGCTAGAGTCAGCTTCCTCCAGCACTCTGGGTTTACCATTTCCTACCTAATCCTGGGAGCCAGGAAAACACGAAGGAAGACTATGGCACAAATCCTGGATATCATCTGGCTGGGAATTCTGAAGACATCCAGTCCTGGCCATCATTATCAGAGGTAACCAGGCCTGGCAGGAGCCCACACGATTGGATATTAATGATATCTAGTGTAAAAGGAATGGCCTGGTCAAGAATAAGCTTAAATCTATGTCTTGAATGGCATAACCAGTAGCTTCAGTGGAGAAACTGTGGGAGAAACAGGTTTAGGAGAGATCAAGTTCTATTTTGAAAATGTTCAATTTGAAATGCTTATTAGACATCTAATGGAAATGTCAAGGCTGGCACTCACAGGAAATGTCAGGGCTGGAGAATATAGATCTGGAAGTTATTGACAGAGAGATGGAAATTAAAGCCATGGGATGGGATGAGGGCTCCTACAAAGGGAGTGAATGTATTTAAAGAAAAGAAATTTAAATAAATTTAAAAAATTGGGAATAAGAAGGAGGCAGCAGACTAAGAAGAAGCCAGTTAGGGACTTAGGAGGAAAACTGTGACATTGTGTTGGCCCAGAATCCACATGGTCAACTGAGTCAAGTCTGCAGAAAGGTCAAGTAAGAGGAGAACTGGACAGGTTCAGAGGATTTGGAGCTGTGGAAGACAACAGTGAGAAGGAGGGTTTCAGTGGAACTGCAGGGAAGAAAACATGATTGGAGATGACTGAAAAGAGAATATGAAGTGAGGAAGTGGAGACATTAAGTATCAGCAACTCGCTTTAGAAATGGTGATGTAAGGAGGCCTGAGAAGCAGGAGGGGGTAATCAGTGGAGGGTATAGATTCTAAGGAAGACAGATTTATTTTAAGATAGAAGATGTGATAGCGTGTCTATATGCTCATGGGAGCGATCAAATAAAGAAAGGAGATGCAGAGATGCTGGAGGGAGTGGGTGGTGAAAGGAGCAAAGTCTTCGAATAGTGAAAGGGGATCCAGGTGGCCTTCTGATTTCAAGATTATTCTTTTTAAGCACCATAGGAGACAAGAAAAGCTTTATCTTACTCTGTTGCACTCCTTTTAATAAAAGGATTTGTTTTGTAAAATTTGGATTCAGTCAAAAGGCCCCACTCAAGGATCTAGAAGGCCCCATGTGGCCCCCAAGGCTACAGGTTCTCCCTACCGAGGCAAAAAATGAGTAGGTATCATGATGTGAAATGCCATAGTTGTCTTCTGGTTGCTTTTATTTTCTTAGCAAAAATAGCAATGAGGTTTTTCAACTAGCTCTTGCTAGCTTGGATTGCTGAGACCCTGCCCTAGAGCTGGAACCCAATAACTTACTCTGACAACGGAGTTAGAGGAGCCCACAAATCTTGCATAAGCTTCCACATTCTCAGCAGTGCCACAGCCAGCTCTGGTATCTGCTCATTGAAAAGGATGTCAGTGGGCCAGGTGCGGTGCCTCACAATTATAATATCACTTTGGGAGGCTTAGGTGGGAAGATCCCTTGAGACCAGGAGTTCAAGACCACTCTGAACAACACCCTGGCTCTATAAAAATTAGTCAGCTGTGGTGGTGGATACCTGTAGTCCCAGCTAGTAGACAGGGTGAGGCAGTAGGATCTGCTTGTGCCCAGGAGTTTTGAGGTTGCTGTGAGCTACTGTGATACTATTGCACTCTAGCTAGGAAATAGGGAGAGATCCTGTCAAAAAAAAAAAAAGCTAGAGAAGCAAACACATGAAACCATGAAATGCCCGCACTCCAACTGAGATCCCATCTAAACAGATTAAACCCATCTTTGCAGCTGCTCAAACTGAATAACACAGTCTAATGGTGTGAGAAGTGGAAGAAGAAACAGGCTTGGTTAGAGCCTCCCCCGACATCAGGCTAATACTGCTTGTGACCTATGCAAAATCAAGAAAACTACCTTAAAATTTTTAGCTTCTGCCTCTATTCTCTGTTTCAAATGTGTTTTGTCCTCATAGTTGGATACTTGCTCTCTCTTCCCCGCCTTTTAGAAGAGATGGTTATTTGGCATGGCCTAAGTTGTTTTCAATTCAGCCTCTCACTAGGATGCTTCCTCTTGAATCTCAGATCTTCAGCTCCAATGAGCTTCAGACACATTCCACTCTCCCACTACCACATCTCCCCACAGGCCGCCTGAGCCCACCCTTCTCAGAAAGGGAGGTGCTCATACACAAAGTAGAAGAACACCATGGAATACTATTCAGCTGTAAAGAAAGATGGTGACTTTATATCATTTGTATTTACCTGGAAGGATTTGGAGAATATCCTCCTAAGTAAAGTATCACAAGAATGGAAAGGCAAGTAGATGAATAACTATATGTCCTCTTGAGAGAAAAAAAAAAAACAATTAAAATCATGAAGGAGGGAGAGGAGAGGGAAGGACAGAAGCGGGTTGGGGTGCTCTCATTTAGTGGGCACGATGTAGGGGTATACGGCACACCTCCTGGGTGAAGGGCACAACTACAACCTGGACTTTACCTAACAAATGTAAACTAAGTAACTTAATCACATGGACCCTTATAGTAATCTAAAAACTAATAATTAAAAACAAACTTTTGGCTCAAATCAAATAAAAAAAATTCAAACTCTCTCCAAAAAAGTGGGAGAACATGTAAAATAGATTTTAAAAGGATAAAATAATGTAGCCATAGGTTTTATTCAAAATAGCCGTAGCAACAACAGGACTTTCTGAGCAAAGCTTTGTGATTCAACCTCCTTCATCCCTCTCTAGCCATTAAAAATAAACCTTCTACAAAAATAACACATCCCTTGGGAGAATGAACAAAAGAACAGAGGAATTAGGATTTAGAGAAGAAGAGGGTACAGATTGCTTCCCAATAGAAGACCACACACACTCATTTTGGTTATAGCACACAGTAACTATGCTTATTATAGCCTATAGATAAATAAATAACAAATTCGAAGATTTATTTTTTAGCAAGAATTTTGTAGCAAAAACAAAAAGATAACTTAATATAAAAAGAAAACATGACAGTGGTACATAAATATTTTAATTTGATAAACAAGCTTTCTCCAGCCATGTGTAGAGTATTTGGGGTTCCTATTAGAATCAAAGTATCTAAGTAAAGGTACTTCTAATTAAATAGAAGCCAGGGTGAATATTCTCTCACATAATCTATAACTAAAGGAATGGGCTGTTTTGTTTTTGATTTTTATTTTTAAAATTTATTTTCTTTTTAGATTAATATGAGGGCACAAATAATTAGGCTACAATGTTTGCATTTGTTAGGTAGAGTCCCTCTTGGAGTTGTGTCCCATACCCAGGAGGTGTACCATATACCCTTACGTCATGCCCATTAAGTGAGAGCACACCAATCCCCCCTCTCTACCCTCTCCACCCTCCTTCTGCCCCCTCCCCCCAACTTGAATTAACTGAATTTTTGTCTTTTGCTGGCATGTATTAGTTCATCTACTGGCTTCATATTAGTATTGAGTACGTTGGATACTTGCTTTTCCATTCTCATGATACTTTTCTAGGAAGGTATTCTATTTCCTTCTAGGTTAATACAAAATGTAAAGTCTCCATCTTTTTTATGGCTGAATAGCATTCCATGGTACACAAATACCACTTGTTTTTGTTTTTTAAACAGTCCTTAGACTGAAACCCTAGTTCATCACGTGGGATGAGTCTAACTGGCTTTGGAACTCAACTCCTTGTTTGGAACTACCTTTGGAGCTTTTTCAACAAATAGGGTGACTGACCATCCCAGGACTGTAGAACTAGAGCAGTCTTAGGCAAACTTTTCTCGTTTTTCTGGAAAACAAGGGAGATTTCCAGTCCTACAAGTGGGAAAGTTCCAGGCAAAAATGGATTGAGTTTGGTAACCATACTTATAAACCACACAAGAACTGCCAGCTCATTGCTTTATAATCATAACAACATTACTCACTTTGATCCCTCTTTATTTTTAAAACTGGCCCTAAATGTCTTTTGGCTGTTTCAAAGATCAAATTTACACCACTGCACCCCTCCCATACATAGCTAAACTCAGAATAGCCTGACTTTGAAAGGCAGTTTTACAAACTTTCCCTCCCTTCCTCTTTCCCTTCCCTCCTTCATTCCTTCTTTCCTTTCCTACATTTCCATTCTCATCTTTTCATATTTGGGTCACTGCCTGTAAGAGTATGTAGTGCTAGGGTGGCTATGACAAAAACTCTTCTTTGCCAAACTTTAGTCCAGTTTGTCTACACTCTCTCTCTCTCTCTCTTTTTTTTTTTTTTTGAGACAAAGTCTCATTTTGTTACCCTCAGTAGAGTGCATATGGTGTCATAGCTCACAGCAATCTCAAACTCTTGGGCTCAAGTGATTCTGTTGCCTCAGCCTCCCAGGTAGCTGTGACTACAGGTGCCCACCACAATGCCTGGCTATGGACTCTCTTCTTAACTAGCTTTTCAGCCTGCCCAGTCCAGTTTCCCCAAGAAGCTTGCTAAGTCAGCTTATTGAGAATACCCTCACTTGGTATCTGAACAAATTCTTTATCCCTCACATTTGCTATCAGCTCAGCCTCTACTGCCTTCACCAAGAATGCTGGTCACTTGGTTCAGCAAGAATCCCACTGCCTTTCATGTTTTCTTGTAGTAATTCCCCACCCAAATACCCCCTCACTCTATTTGTTGGCTACAAATCCCCTGTCCTTTCATTGGGAACTAACCCCCAATGAATAAAGTCTTCCTTCCCACTGAGCAGTGTTGGAATATTTTTTTCTTTAATAAACACATGAAAAAAAGGGGTTTCTTTATCAGAAATTCTGCCACAAGAGACATTAGAATCAGCATCTCTCTAAAGGTCATTTTGTCCGGTTTCTCACCCAGTCTGCAATCCTCAACCCCCAACTTGTAGCTCAGTGCATTGCCCCTTCCCCTTACTTTTAGCTGCTTAACACATTTCATGGTAATCACTAATTCATCACATGGAACTGAATAAGAACCATTTAATATGATTATCTTCTCCATTAAAGCTGTCATCATAATTAGAGCTGCAGTGAACTGTTTGCCAGGAATTATAACTTCTGCCAAGAAAAACTTGGGTGTCATTTTAGAAAAATTCCTAGGTGGGGGAGGAGATCAGGACCATCTGTGTGGAGCTCCAAACTGAATAACAGCGAGTAAAGCCCCTCTCTCCTGCTCTCTGCCAAGCTCTGCCCAGCCCTCCAGCTGGACCTTGCCAAAGACATTAGGCTATACCAGCTTTCAAGGTAGTCCAAGAAGCACACCCTTTCAAGGGAAGAAAACCTTTGGGAAAGGCAGCAGCAAATAAAAATTAAGCCTTCATGCATAAGCTTTTTAAAAGTTGTTCCAAATCGTTTTGTTTGCCACCCCACTGTTTCCAGGGCAACCACCTAAGCCAGGACAGAAGTAGAAGGAGACAGGAGGGTAGAATGGGACCACCCACTGCAATTCTCATTTTATCTTGATGGCAAGAACCTTTATATTGACTCAAAGTGTTTGTCAGGCCTCTCGCTGTGAATCACTGGAATCACATTTTGCCTTGATGGAAGAGTGTCACAGACTGCTGCTCCCGCATCCCCCCATACTGAGGTGTTTTTTAAAATGGAACCAAATATCCTAGGGGAGTTTTCCCTACATTATTACTGGTATTGCTTTGTCGCACATTTTTAGATTACACGCTGTAAATTATAGTTAAAAAAACACATTATGCTAATTTCCTCCTGTGTGTCTTTTAGTTATTTTTAGAAAAAGTATCTTTGGAATTCAGCTTCTCAGGTAGACGTTTAAAATGAAGAGTATAATCAAACCAAGGCAGAGGGATGCTCACAGCTCAGACGGCAGCACGTCATAGTCTGGCACTTTGTAATGAGCATAACTTGAGTCCAGAGTGGAATTTAGCCGCCAATAGTGGAAAAAGCCCCAGACTGGGCCTCGTCAGACCTGGGTGCACATTCTGGTGCTGCAAGTTTTTGAATACATGACTTTGGAGGAGTTTGTTTCATTTTCCTAAGTCTTAATTTCCTCATCTATGAAATGAGAGTATTCAGCAAGCTCCCTAAGGTGCTTTCCACTTTTTGCATTCTGTGGCACTCTGCTAAACTAAATAAAGCGTCCTCAAACCACATGAGAGATGACATCGACTATCTGTAAAAAGAATGAATAAACTCAATCTGTAAGCATCCAAAAAAACTTAGCAGCACAAAACACTTCAACCTACATTCATTCATCTTGTCTTACCAGCCTGGGTTGTTGATTTTTTGGCGTGTTCTGGAGGATGTCTCCCATTTGCTCCTCCATCTTTCTCCATCCTGGTAAGCTATAGTGGGACTTCAGGAGGCTTTTGTTCTCTGGCCTTCAGGTGCGCATAGGTCACTCCCTCCCTGCTCCCTGCCTCTGGTTGCCATGACTGCATTCCTCAACCAAAGGTGATAGCTCCTGTAAGAAACCTTATTTAGCTGTCTCCAGGTTCCCATAATGGCTTTCTCCACTTGCAGCATCAGATCTAGGGGCACTGTACAACCTCCAGAGTTCTCCATGCCTTGTCTATATCCTTAAAAATTAGTCTTGACTGAGGTCTTCCCGAACTGTCCATTGTGAACCAGCCATCTATTTCCTGCCAGTACCCTGGCTGGCACAATCAGTTTCTTAAGATTAAGATTAACAAGTGCAGCAAGACTGAAAAGACCAATGTGCTCACTAGTGAAATATACACATTTATGTTGAATGTATACTTTTTTTTTTTGAGACAGAGTCTTACCTTGTTACCCTTGGTAGAGCGCTGTGGTGTCATCGCTCACAGCAACCACAGCAAATTCTTGGGCTCAAGTAATTCTCTTGCCTCAGCCTCCCAAGTAACTGGGACTATAGGTTCTCAGCACAATGCCAGGCTATTTTTTAGAAACTGAGTCTTGCTCTTGCTCAGCTGGTCTTGAACTCCTAAGCTCAAGCAATCCACCCCCCTAAGCCTTCCAGAATCTGCTAGGATTATAGGCATGAACCACACACCCAGCCTTGAATGCATACTTTTTAGAATGTTTATTGTAACTCTGAGAAAAGATGAGAATCTCTGCGTACTGCTGCTTGGTTATATAGTATTTGACCTCCATATATGCTTGTATTAGACCAGACTCACAAGCAGATAATAGAAGCCATTCTAGCAGTTTAAACACGAAAAGATTGGATGCAGGGAATCAAGTATTCCCCATTACAAGGGCCAGGGTTGGACCTCCAGGAATACTTCCAGAGCTTTCCTGTCTACAGAACTATCTCTGCTGTGCCACCATCAGCTCCAAACCACACTACCTTGGTACAACTCAGAAATCAGAAAGCTGTGGCCTTAAATTGTTGACCCCAAACAATACTGTATCTGATTTGTCCCACTGAAATGAAGGTTCCGCCTTCTTCCTACTTGACTCAGTTCTAAATTCGGTTTTCACAGAAGTTCATCTCATTGGTGGAGCCTAAATCATATTCCCAGTTGCACATGAGTCCGGATGTCACTTTTAGCTTTTCTAGCCTCTACCGAATGGGAAAGCACACTAGAAGAGTGAAGTGAACTCTGTGCAAGCCAGTCTATTCTCTCTGTCACAAGACTATTTCTGAAAACATGTTTCAGATGGCATACTACAAAAGCATGAATTTTGTTAAAAAAATTTAAAATCTCTGCTCTAGGATTTATTAGCCAGGTGAACTTAGGCAAGACGAACTTTATATTACTGAGCCTATTTTTCATCTGTACAATGGGAATAATAATGTCTACCTCATAGAATTGTCATTCATTCATTTATTTATATATCTATATAACAAATTTTTACTGATTGTTATATTATTACCAGAACTTTTAGTTGAAAGTGAAAAGTGACAGAAACCATGGTACTGGTTGGTTAAGCCAAAAGGAAATTAATTTAAGGATATTTGATAGGTCATAAAATTGCCAGGAAGTTTGGAGAACTAGGCCCAAGGCTCAACTTTCAGGATACCATCTCAATAGGCATCAGAACTAGCCCGAGGATGCAGTTACTGCCTCCCAGTGCTATATTTTGCACTGGCAGCAGGAATGTAACTTTCCTGAGATGGGTGCTCCTGCCAGCTCTGTTACCAAGAACTTAGCAGTGCCGCCTCTGAAGGCCAAATGGTGGTTGTGTCACTCTCACTGGCAGAAATGGATTGCATGTGGCCTTTCTTCTCACGTTGCTCTCCTCTCAAAGGAAATTTCACAAGGCTGTCTGGTGTTGTTGGGTCATATACTTGTGCCCAGCTTCGGGTGGGGAGGGTTGGAAAAGCAGATTTCTAATGTGCAATTTGAGGAGGCAGGAAACTCCCTAACCAAAGGGAGACTGTTCATGAAGTGCTGGGTCACTATTCCTACTTCACGTGGCTGAGCAAAAAGGAAATGTATTGCTTTTTCTTTTCTTTCTCATTCTTGTGCTCACTCTGGCTTTCCTTTGCCCAGGCTTCATTCTTAAGGATTCTCGCCTTGAAATGGTGGCAGGCTGGTCCCTGAGAGTGGCAAACTTTCATTCTATTAGACAAGCAGCTCCTGTTTAAAGAGTGTGTCTGTCCCTGTAATTCCATAGAAATATGTAGCTGACTCTATTGATCTAACTTGGATCACATGAACTTTTATAAATCATTCATTTACAAAATGAATGGAAAATTTTACATGCCAGGTTTGGGTTACATGTCTACCATGCTGGAGATGTGCATTATCTCTTCTAGAACTGTGCGGCTCAAGTATTGGGGAGGAAAGGCTTTGTAAAGGAAACTCGGGATGCTGGGCAGGATAAAATAACCATTGTCCACTATAATCTTCCTTTTTGATATCCATACCCACGTTCTCCTTCTGCTATACACAATGTCATAATTGTTACCACCCAAATAGTGTAACTCTTCTACATACATCCCTGTACTCCCTCCTTCTCCAGGTTCTAGGCTAGTTACTACATCCAGCTCTTAGGTCTCTTAGCAATACGTGTTATTCTCAGGTTAGCCCAGAATGGCTTCCTGTGTATTGGCCATTGTATAACTAAATGATAAACTTAACCTAATCTACAATATGGAAGGAGATCAGGATACTGTAATTTAAAAACCAATCCCATGTGGAAAAGAGAAGGAGAATAAACAGTTTGGAGTGGTCATTGACCAATAGCACTCATCACATCCTGTTTCCCAGGAATAAAAGGTGTGCCAATACTGAGAGCTGGAGTGAAAACCATGGTCAGCTGAAGTACCTGACTCTGAGCCTCTTCTCTGGGAGTGCAGCCAATGTCTAGTAGTCATTGCAGTCACATCTGAAAGGGACAGTGAGGAGGATCACCTGTTAGGGGGTAAACTAATTTAGACCCCTATTTTCTATAGAGAAGAGTTCAGGGAACTGGAGATTGCCTTAGATTGGTAAGTATTTTTCTAGAAATACAATTTCCTTAGAATCATAGTAGACTCTCCATCTGCATTGAAGCTGGTCTGTCCTTACTCATAGCAACTGGTCTTACAGCACTGTCCTCCTCTCTAGCTCTCAGCCATAAAGCCCTCATTTTGTACATTTCCTGGGGGCAATAACAAGCAGTAGCTTGAGCTGCAAAAGACAAAACCAATCTGAGCTCCAACATCTCATGGGTTTTAGTGGTTGGTCTCTAAAGCGGAGACTAAGTGAAGCCTTCATCAGGCAAGAAAGGTCCATGGTAGGCACTTAGTAGGTCTTCTCCATGGTTCCTTCTTCTCTCCTCACAAGTTTCCAAAATCTTGGACATTTCTTCTGCTGATATTATGTTGGTGGAGAGAATTCAGCTCAAGTTTGTCTGACTACTAACTGTCTTTGATCACAGGCCACTGTTAGAAAGGGCTTCCCTTAGCAGTTTCTGTTCACCTTGCTCTCTGCTTTCTTATGAGCCTGTTGTCTTTTATTTATTTATTTTAGCCTAACATAAGTTAGGAAGTCAGAAAAAAAGTATCTGACTTGATCTGATCAGCATTTTTCTACTGACTCTCGCCACTCTCCAGCTGGGTAGACACATCATCTGAGTCTCCAGATATGACACACTTGTGAAGATAGCCATGTAGCCATCCAGGGAAGGGGAAGCCACACTGTCTCCTTCCTCCCTACGACCCTTCTGACTTCACATTGTCCTTCCAAGTGTCAGTGTAACAGCTACATCCAGGAACCAGTTTCTATTTCAGTGTGTTCTCCATAAACAAAAGAAGCTCACTTTAGCTGTCTTAAGCAAAATAAAGAATGTGCTCAGGATGTGGAGTAGCACAAAGAATTAAAAGAAAAGCTAAGTAAGCACCAGGTTGTGGAAAAGCTGGGAATTAAAACAGCTCTAAGCATCCACACAGCAAGAACTAAAGGCCAGTCTTTTTTTTTTTGTGGCACCGTTATTAGGATCTGTGATCTTGGTCATTTTCTATCCTCCTTACTCTACTCTCATTGAGATGTAATTTTGGGGAGGCTGGATCTGAATGGCATTCTTGATTCATTCTTCTACTCACCTCTTGGTCAGGGTAGGGCACTTTGAGCAACTGCCTCACCAAGACTATCAAGGTGATTGTATCAAGGTGTTTTTACCAAAAAAGGTGAAGTAAATGTCAGGCAGGTAAAACCCAAAGATGCCCAATATTTGTTCACTATGTGCCAAGCACTGTGTTAGTCTGTCTGGATCCAAAGATAAATAAATAATATGATAATGGCTAACATTTATTAATCATTTGCTAGGTGGCAGGAACTTCCGATGTATAATTTCAGATATTCCTTATAATAAATAGCATACTTTTATGTCTTAGGTAAGTGTTATAGGTTTAACTGTTCCCCTCCCCAAATTCATACCTTAATGAATATCAAATGTATAGCAAAGGTATATCAAAATGTAACCTTATTTGGAAATAGATTCCTTGCAGATGTAATTAGTTAAGATGAGGTTACTAGGGTGGGCTCTGGTCCAATATGACTGTCATCCTTAATTTTTTTTAAAATTAAATCATAGCAGTGTACATTAATACTACCATGGGGTACAGTGTTCTATTTCTGTATAGAATTTGAAATACTTCATCTAACTGGTTAACATAGCCTTCATGTCTTTTTCTTAGTTATTGTGTTAAGACATTTATATTCTACATTTAGAGAGATTCACATGTACCCTTATAGGATGAACCATAGGTGTGATCTCACCAATCACCCTCCCTCGACCTCTTCCCTCCTTCTCCCCTCTCCCCATATTCCTGGGCTAAAATTGGGTTATAGCTTTCCTATGAAAGCTATAAATTAGTTTCATAGTAGGGCTGAGTACATGGGACACTTTTTCTTCCATTCTTGGGATACTTTGCTAAGAAGAATATTTTCCAGCTCCATCCACGTAAACATGAAGGAGGTAAAGTCTCCATCTTTCTTAGTGGCTCATAGTATTCCATGGTGTACATAAACCACAATTTATTGATCCACTTGTGGATCAATAGGCTCTTGGGCTTCTTCCATGACTTAGCAATTACGAATTGGGCTGCAACATTCTGATACAAATATCTTTATTGTAGTGTGATTTTTGGTCCTCTGGATATAAACCTAATAGAGGAATTATAGGATCAAATGGCAGGTCTATTTTTAGTTCTTTAAGTGTTCTCCAGATGTCTTTCCAAAAGAAACGTATTAGTTTGCAATCCCACCAACAGTGTAGAAATGTTCCCTTTTCTCCACACCCACGCCAGCATCTGTGATTTTGGGATTTTGTGAGCTGGGCTAATCTTACTGGTGGTAGATGCTATCTCAAAGTAGTTTTAATTTGCATTTCTCTGATGATTAAGGATGATGAGCATTTTTCCATATGTCTATAGGCCATATGCCTGTCTTCTTCAGAGAAGTTTCTCTTTAAGTCCCTTGCCCACCCTGAGAGGGGATCACTTGTTCTTTTCTTGCTAGTACATTTGAGTTCTCTGTGGATTCTGGTTATTAAACCTTTGCTGGAAACATAACCAGCAAATATCTTCTCCCATTCTGAGGGCTGTCTACTTTCTTTACTTACTGTACTTTTGGCTGTGAAGAAGCTTTTTAATTTGATAAGATCCCAGTAGTGTATTTTTGATGTTGCTTCAATTGCCTGGGGGGTCCTCTTCATAAAATTTTCACCCAGGCCGATTTCTTCAAGTGTTTTCCCTACACTTTCTTCTAGTATTTTTATAGTTTCATGTTTTAAGTTTAAATCTTTAATCCAGTGAGAGTCAATCTTAGTTAGTGGTGAAAGGTGTGGATCCAGTTTCAGTCTTCTGCAGGTCACCAGCCAGTTTGTCCAGCATCATTTGTTAAATAGGGAGTCTTTTCCCCACTCAATGTTTTTAAAGATCATATAACAGTAAGTAGCTGGGTTCATCTCTTGGCTCTCTATTCTGTTCCATACATCTACCTCTTTGTTTTTGTGCCAATACTATGCTGTTTTGATCACTATGGATTTATAGTATAGTCTGATGTCTGGTAGCATGATTCCTCCTGCTTTGTTTTTATTTCTGAGTAATGTCTTGGCTATTCGAGGTTTCTTCTGATTCCATATAAAATGAAATATTTTTTTAAGATCTTTAAAATTGGTATAGAAGGGACATTTCTCAAATTGATAGAGGCCATCTACAGTAAACCCACAGCCAATATCGTACTGAATGGAGTTAATTTGAAATCATTTCCACTCAGATCAGTAACCAGACAAGGTTTCCCATTGTCTCCACTGCTCTTTAACATTGTAACATCTCTCGAACTTCTTCTATTTACGAAATAAATGTTAATTTACTTGTATTTGCATTATTCCAACCAGAAAGAGGGGCACTGTCTCTCACTTTTGCTTTCCCTTTCTGATCCTCTCTTCTTATCTCCCTTTATCGTCCTTTGCTATTAAAAAGGAAAAAAAGTCTGTGCTTTTTAGCACAGCTTGAAATACGTTGGCATGTAATGAACATGAGTCCTACAGTCATTTAAGTAAAAGGAAAATGCAGTTAACAGGATAGGTTCTAATCAGAGAAGGTTACGGTATCCTCATATCGCTGTAATTCTTATTTATATTCATGTGTATTAAACATTTCCTTAGTCTCCATATGGCTTCTCTTAAATTTACTATTCATTGGTATATGTAACAAATACAGAAAAACAACTTAAATGATAAAACTTTTCCACTAATTTTCTGCTTCTACAAAGAGTAAGGACACTGAATTTTAGATATTTAATAAGCCTCTTTAATTTAACTGAACATTTGTTTGATTGAATAAGTGAGAAGAGAGAAAGAAAATTTGGAGGAAAATACTTCTGATTAACAAACTTCTCATCTAAACATTTATGTTAAACAAAATATTCAGAGCTCTTAAGTCACTGTCTTTTCTGTCTCAAAACACATAGCAACAGAACTCTTGAAAACCATTCAAGTTGCAACTTTCAGACAGGTTAATTATCTCTTTATGAAATGATGTGATTAAGAGGGAGGTAGTTAAAATAGTTTCCTGTCAGCACTGGTTAAACAAAATTTTTTATGCAGGTTCCACCAGCCTGGTTAGTAGTGGCCCAATTAAATATGTTCTTTTTTCTTTTCATATATATCATTTCTGCAATTACAAATATACTTCATCCTTAACTCAAAACACAATTCTTATCTGGAGTGTGTGTGATTGTAAATATTTTTGTATGGTTGATTGGGCCATCAGTGCCATTTTCAAACCTCAAATATGTTCGCAAGAAGATTGGTTTGTTTATAATTATATCAATCTCTAATTGAGTTAGCATGTCCCCTTTGAAATAACTTTGCTCATGGAATATTTTATAGAACTGGAATTTATTTAGACAGGTCATTTAGGCTTTGATCTTTTTTTTTCTCTGTACTGAGGATTCAATATTCAGAGTGATGATATAAAAAGGCAATTGCCAACCTCTCATACAACTACATTGGATGGTACTTTCCCCCACTACTGCGTAGGCTCTAAATGCTTCTAGGGCTTATATACATTTTTATTTGAATCCTCCTGTAGACACACAATTATATCACTCTAAATGCAAAGCTTTTCTCCCATCCAGTGGTATGAACTATAGATAATGCAAACAAGGGTTTGAGTGTGAAAGTACAACATGGACATACATTGCTCTCCAGGTATGAAAAAAGAATGCAGAGAACGTGTTGTTATAATAAAAAGGTCATTTGCTTTAGATTTCCCTATACATTTCTTATCATCAGGAATTATTTTAGAAATCATGTAGCCCAAGCATATCTGAGATACGAGAGGCCCAGAGAATCCAAGCAACTCACTGGTCTGAGATCATATAAGGTTAAAGTTAGAAAAACTAGTTTTCAGTGTTCATTATGGGCCATTATCGTCACAGTTAAGGTCCAATATATTTAGACCATTTTTAAAAAAGAGGTTCCAACTGGAAGCAGAACAGCTGTTGTTGAAGAGATTCAAGTTATTGATAAATGATCATAGATTAAGAGAAAAACAGAAGGAGGCACGCCCGGTAAATTTCACATGGCATCATCTAACACAGGGGCCAGTAAACCAGGGCTGGCTGGCCACACCAGGCCTGTCTGTTTTTATATGACCTACAGGCAAAGGCTGGTTTTTACAATTTATAATGGTTGGAAAAAAATAAAAATATTTTGTGACGCACAAAATTATAAATAGTTCGAATTTCAGTGTCTGTGAATACAGTTTCATTGACGTGCCATTGAATTAGTCAGAGTACGTGAGAGAAACAGAACCAATAGGGTTAATAGAGAGAGAGAAGATTAATTAGGGGAACTGGCTGTCTTATTTATGGAGGTTGAGAAGTCTCACGCTGCTGGAGAACTGGGAAATCCAGCAACATAACTCAGCCTGAGTCTAAAGGTCTAGGAATTTGGGGGATCAAAGATGTACGTCCCAGAGTTCCAAGACTGAAGAATCTGAAGTTCTAACATCTGTGGGTAGGAGAACTGGACGTATCAGGTTCAGGAGAACGAATGAGCGCACACAGGAGGACAGAAATTTGACTTTGCCTCTGTCATTTTTCTTCTATCAGGCTCTCCAACGATTTTATAGGGTCTGCCACTGTGGGTGAGGGTGGATCTTTCTTATTTTGTCCATAGATTGAAAGGGGAAGCTATGCTAGAAACACCCTCCCAGATACGACGCTTCACCCGCTATCTAGGCATCCCTTACCTGGGCTAGGTGACGTTTAAAATTAACCATCACTGGCTTGGCGCCTGTGGCTCAATCAGCTAAGGCGCCAGCCACGTACACCTAAGGTGGCGGGTTCGAATCCCCAGCCCGGGCCCGCCAAACAACAATGATGGCTGCAACCAAAAAATGGCCGGGCATTGTGGCGGGCACCTGTGGTCCCAGCT
>CAUYQV010048177.1:0-21252 GCA_963574575.1 Galagoides demidoff
CTGGGACCACAGGCGCCCGCCACAACGCCCAGCCATTTTTTGGTTGTAGCCATCATTGTTGTTTGGCGGGCCCGGGCTGGGGATTTGAACCCACCACCTTAGGTGTACGTGGCTGGCGCCTTAGCCGATTGAGCCACAGGCACCGAGCCGACTTTCACACTTTCATCCAGTCTGTAAAATCAAAGATAGCTCCATGTAAACTAGTCCTGCGATTTGGAATGATGACCAGATTATTTTCAATCAGCAAACATAAAGTATACATACAGTAGTATTTTCCAGGTTTTAAGGTGCAAATGTTCCCACCCTGATCAATTTCTAGCCCCCAATATGATATCTCTGGGTACGGCACTGGGAAGGGCGGTGCTGTAGCCCACTGATCACAGAGCCTCCCACAGGAGACAGAAAAAAAGTCGAGAGTAACTGAGAGGTATACTAAAATAATCAGTAAGCAAAGAGTTTATTTATTTCCTTTGTTTTAAATATAATCCGTTTCACTTTACGTTTATATAAAGTGTTGATAATGGTGCTTATCAGTCAGCTCTCAAGATTCCTGAGAATTTAACAACCGGCTCTCACAAGCCAGAGGAAGCTGGCGCTGGCACGTAGCAAGGTCACCACCAAGGCGGCAATGCCATTTAATACTTTTCTGTTCAGCCTGTGGTCCTCAGACCAGCAGCATCTGCATCACCTGTGAGCTTATTAGCTCCCAAACCACATCTCCTGACTCAGAATCCACGTTTAACAGGATCCCCAAGTATTTGCAGGCCCATTAAAGTTTGAGAAGCACTGAACTTAAAAAAAATCTTCAGTGGATACTAAATTAGGGGATTTTGAAAATACGTGCACATTTTATCCTTGAACAACACAGGTGAACCTTGCGGTCCACCCATGCTTGGATGGAAAATACAGTATTAGCAGAACACAAAACCTGAGTACACGGAGGACCAGTGTTTCCTAGACGTCTTTGGCTGGGCGGTATGCAGAACTTCAGGATGAGCAGATTTTGGTATATTCAGGGCATCCTGGAACGAATCCCCTGAGTACACCGAGGAATGACTCACTTTCGTAAATACTAGAATCAAATGGAGTTTTAAAGAAAACTTCCAATTATCATGCTGTCTTAACGCAGCTGTGTCAATTATCATGATGTTTTAAGAACTACTGCAAAATTCATAATACCCTGAGATGTTCAAGGGAATTCTGGATAAAAAGCATGCT
The DNA here is from genome assembly GCA_963574575.1 of Galagoides demidoff. Classification (NCBI taxonomy): domain Eukaryota; kingdom Metazoa; phylum Chordata; class Mammalia; order Primates; family Galagidae; genus Galagoides; species Galagoides demidoff. The sequence continues at coordinate 1,219 of CAUYQV010048177.1, forward strand.
GGCTTCCCTATGGCTTTAGAAGGCAGAGATTCTGCTGTTTAACCTCTTCAGTTCAAATCCTAGTTCTCTGCCAAATTTAATGAAGAGAGACGGTGGAAAAATTATTTAACTTCTTTACACCTCAAATTAATCACCTAAAAAATGGGTTGATTAACATAGTATGAAGTAGTGAAATCGAAGTGCTTACCTGTGCCTAATACATAGTAAGGACTCAATAAACTTTAATAACTTTCTGTTTCTATAGGGGAAATAATTCAAACCTATCTATCAAACCTAAAATGTGTTTAAAAATAACAAAGATATGGTGGCGCCTGTAGCTCAGTAGGTAGGGCACCAGCCACATGCAGAGGGGCTGGTGAGTTCAATCCCAGCCTGGGCCTGCTGAACAACAATGACAATTCCAACAAAAAATATATACGGGCATTATGGTAGGCACCTGTAGTCCCAACTGCTTGGGAGGCTGAGGCAGGAGAATTGCTTGAGCCCGGGAGTTTGAGGTTCCTGTGAGCTATAACACCACAGCACTCTATCAAGGGCAACCTAGTGAAATTCTGCCTCAAAAAAAAAAAAGGTATGTTTTACTTGATGTGCCCTCTAAGAATTGTGATTTTTATCAGAAACTTTTGTATGATTCTTATTCCCTGAGACTCATAACCAAACAGTAATTAAAATTACTTCTAAAATAAGTCCTAATTTCACAGTGATTCATTCCAACTGCAAAAGTCACCTGTGGTATTTCCAGGAAAGGGTCTTGAATTCATGAAAAATAAACCCAGAGAAGATACAGCTTCTTCCTGATTTTGCCTTAGCTGTATGTCCTGCCTTGAACTCTGTGACTGCAGGAGAGTTCAGGACCGCAAAGAGAAAAAAGGAAAGAACTTGGACTTCAGTGGTACCACTGAGTTCTGCCTTACCAAACCTGGGCAACTTAAAGCAGCTCACTTAGAGATTTTTGTTATTTGAGATCATAGTCCTTAATGTTTATGCTGAATGAGTTTTGGTGTTCTATTATTCACAGGGCTGCCCCTGAATCATGCAAATCCCACCGTGTGTGAGGAAAGTTCAAAATGGTAGAATGACTTGCCCAAAGTCCCAGTTCACGGCAGAGCCAGGCTTCACAATACTCATGTATGTCAAGGTGAGTCTCTTTTTCTCTTTTTTTTCTCATCTTCTCGCTTCTCCTCTCCTATAAACTGACACTAAATATGATCATTTCAAATTTCTCAGGCAGCCAGCACTATCCATTTTCACGCGCATTATGTCCAGTGGTATGATTGAGGCCAAAATGTTCCCATGAAATTGTAGACAGTTCAGTGGGCACCCAATTCCAAATGTTGTGCTTTGCGGAGATGTGTTCCGCATAGCTATAGGGCAGACAACAACATCCATAAAATTGTTTGATTATAAAAGAAAACTAAATCTATTCAATTGGCTATTTAGTGTGCTGTAGGGAAAAAAGAACCGATCGATTTCTTTTGGTGGCATCTTCAGTCACAAATGAGATGTAGTCATTGCTGAAGTTACCACCAGAGGAAGCGAGATGGGCCAAGGAACACCCTGGCTTTTCTCCATTCCTGTCCTCCAGCGTCCCACTAAAGCCGCTTATTGTTCAAGTCCATTCAGAAGCCAGTGGACACCAGAGCAGGAGAGGACCGGTGCTCGGCAAGGGCAACAATGGATCTGAGGGCAACAGACAGAGGACCCTCCCAAGGGCTTTACTAAACATTTTATAACTCCCCCAAGACAACTTCTTTACTGATTCTCTGAACACAGACAATCCACCCAGCTCAGCCTTCCAGAGAGCTGGGATTACAGGATGAGCCACTGTGCCCAGTCTACCGATTCTATTTATCATTACATTTCCTCTGGAAATTCTCCAGAGGAACATGTAAACTAAAGATATTTGTATCCTACCATAGTGGGTTTCCAATAGGGTGACCAGACGTCCCACTTTTGGCGGGACAGTCCCTATTTTTAACAATTTGTCCCATGTCCCATGGCGTTTTTAAAAAGTCCCGATTTTTGGAAAGAATGCATGAACAGGCAGGAGAACAGTAAGGGAATATATGGTTTTCGGCTGCCATGTGGCTATTTTACCAGGATATGAGTTTTATATTATTTTTGTTAATTTTATAATGTTAAACGGTAATAATAACAAATAATTGTTGAGAAGTGATTATTGAGAACTGCTTATCAAAGTTTGCATTATTGTCAGGCCTGGCCCCAGCTCCACCCCCTGTCAGTGGTGTCCCACTTTACCGATGTTAAAATCTGGTCACCTTAGTTTCCAATCAAAATACTTAAGAATTAATTCATCCTATCTCAGTGCCTGTGGCTCAAGTGGCTAAGGTGCCAGCCACATACACCTGAGCTGGCAGGTTCAAATCCAGCCTGGGCCCACCAAGCAACAATGACAGTTGCAACAAAAAATAGCCTGGCTGAGGCAGGTGCCTGTAGTCCCAACTACTTGGGAGGCAGGCAGAGGCAGGAGAATCGCTTGAGCCCAGAAGTTGGAGGTTGCTGTGAGCTGTGATGCCATGGCACTCTACCCAGGGGGACAGATTGAGGCTCTGTCTCAAAAAATTAATAAATAAATAAAAATAAAAAAGAATTAATTCATCCTGAAGATGACAGAGAGCAAGATGCGGTAATGAGACTATTTTAGTTAGATACCAACCTCCAGATAGGTGGATGAGTATTGTTCCAGGCTTCAGAACAAATAGGAGCAGACATGGGACACAGTTGAAACCATTTATTTATTTTCTCACTCTCTCATCAAACCCAAAGGAATTTTGAGAAAGAGCAGGGAAGAAGGGAGAAGATAGAAAATATTTGCATGCAAATCAGGAACATTTTAACTACCACCCAAGTCAAAACATGAACATTAATAATGACCCCTAAGCCTTTAATGCTCTAATAAGTCACATTCTTTCAGAATTTTCCTCTCCACAAAACAGCCTACTTATTTTCCATAGTCTAATTATTATAGATTTCTATTAGCTGGGTTCAAGTAAGTGTCAATTTAAATTGTGTTGTTGTATATTTGAAAGACACCATGTATCTTCTCTTTTCTGTGTGGTATTTGTCTTAAAGGGTGGTAACACATTTTTTGAAGATGGGAAATTTTTACCCTGCCTGTTTTTCTGTTTTTCAGGGTAGGTTGTTGGCTCATAGGCCTAGCTGAAAAAGACAGATTTCAGCCTTATTCTTGATTTCAGACTATATGGGAAAAGGTGCAACTTTAATTGAAAGTGAAATCCCTCAATTAGGTTAGAAGAGCACTTTCTCAGTGGATTCTTGGGAAGCTTATCTTTTTCTAAGTTGTATAACTAGGAAATGAAACGGATCATCAAGGAAATGCCTTAGGTCTGTTTCATTGACCATCAAGGAAATGTTTAGCTCATATATCCATTCCCCTTTTTCCTTTTTTTTTTCTTTTGAATTAAGTGATTTTCATCTACAAAACAAGACAACCCAGGGCTCTACAAAATGACTTGTAAGTTGATCTTAGAAAATAGGAAAGAGAATGAACTTTAAACAAGATGAGTGTAGGAGATTGAATACCAATTACTTGAACAAGGCACATACTATTTTTACCCTACATAGAAAATCAACAATGTGTGTGCTTAAAAAATATCCCGTGTATTTAGTGAGTGTTGGGAAATGAAATGAGAATATTAAACTTTATAAAGTGTTTGGTTGGTTGCATTAGATGGGCACCACTACTTCATGAGATGAATTGATGAAACACCTTTATTGCTGTCAGAACTCAATACAACAGTTCTCATCAAGCAAGAAACACTACAGAAGTATTGTTTGGCAAGAATTTAAAGTCATGTTTCATATCAGTAGAAATTATGCCTAAGGGCTTGTGTGTATATGTGTAGGCTATATATTAACTCCCAAAAACGTGTTATAGCTCTACCCTGAGAAGATACTCAAAACCAGGATATTGAAATGTTTGAATGCACATGAGAATATTAATATAAGGATGACGACCAAGCAGAATGGGAAAGAAGGAAGGATCAGGCCTCCTGTAATATCAGCACACTTTTCTAGAATAGTACATGGTGTAATGACCTATTGGCTTGTCTGTCTCCTGTACTAAACGTTAGTTTCCTTCATATAAAGAGTTTTATCTTTTAACCTCTATCCCTAGTGCAAGAATACTCCAAGAAACATTGGGAATTTTAATCATGGGCTTGAAATAATGGAGTAACAAAATAGTATTATGTTCACTTGCATTAAGACCTTCCAGAAACATAATTAAAAGGAGTGATATCATGGAATGTAACTCTCAGATTTGACCTGAAACACTGGCTTTTTAAGGTAATATTTACATTTAGTCTATTTACTTAGGGAATTTGCACCAAATTTTTGAAACTAGCCATGCAAATTAGCCCCCTAGATAAATATACAAGATTTGATTTTGCTTGGTTTAAGCAAATGACTAAATACATAAATTTGGGCAAGGTTTCTATTTAAATTTCTTATCTTGGTTTATGAATAAGATTTGTGACTTATAATAAGTTGTTTGGAGCTACTTGTAAATCATAAGAATTGGTTAGCATAGATCATTCGTTGCCTTTCAGAATTTATAAGAAACTCAAACTTTTAAAATGGTACACCATGGACTAATTAATATTGCTATACATTTTCATTAAATAGATTTAGATTAAATTATTTAAGTTTTCACTTTTAAATACTATTTTCTATCAGTCTTCTTTGATTTATAGTTTTATAAAGATTTGCATGTTACATTCTCGGAGCATAAATTTATCATTCTACACATGCTATAAAGAATTTCTAAATGGCTTTTAAAAATGCACAGCAGAGCGCTCACTAGTCTGGGTATTTATGACGCACCTGGAGGTCAAAGTTGCTATTGATATTTTGTTATTTCAATACCTGTCTTTTCCTAAAGTGAACAAAATGAGTTTCACTGCAGGTCTGATTTTTGTCACCTATTCTTTCTGGATTTTCAATGTTCCACAGCTACATAGAGGAAATTCTAATATTTTTTTCTCCCACAAGCTTTTAAAACTATTAAATCAATAGTCATAGGAAGCAAATGGGATAGTTACCATAGGATAGTTTTGTTTGTTTGTTTGTCTTGAGACAGAGTCTCACTATGTCGCCCTGGATCAAGTGCCGTGGCGACACAGCTCACAGCAACCTCAAACTCTTGGGCTTAAGCGATTCTCTTGCCTCAGCCTCCCAAGAGCTGGGACTACAGGTGCCCACCACAATGCCCAGCTATTTTTTGATTGTATTTGTCATTACTGTTTGGCAGGGCCAGGCTAGGTTCAAACCCTCCAGCTCCAGTGTATGTGGCTGGTGCCCTATCCACTGAGCTACAGGCACCATGGCCATAGGATAATTTTGATCCCTGAGTGCATAGAGAGTTGATGATCCCTCCTTCTGCTTGCCTGCCAGGAATCCCTTTTAAGAGCCTTTGCCTTGTCCTGGTTGGAGGACTGGTCTGGATGGCCTTAGTATCATGACACCCCAATCAGCCCCTGGTAATTGTTTGGAGTACCTGAGCCAAGGGTAACCAAGCCATGTATGCCTGCTAATGACATTGGCTAGGATCACTCAAATTTCTTTCCTTAGTGATTTTAAGTAAAAAGAAATATTCAGAGAGCAGGAAGGCCATGAGCAAGTTAACATAAATGCTAAAATGGCACCATGACACCATAGGTCACGACTAGCCAAAGCCACAGGTAAGCCAAAGTAAGATCAGAGCAAAACATGTCTGTGGTAAAACAGAGAACAGAGTGGTTGTCCAGCAGGACCAGAGATGCTCTGAGACCACAAAGCCTGTAAGAAGCCTGATGAGGACCAGGCTCGGAATCTCATTCTCTCCCTTTCCACTCCATTCTGTTCCAGCCCACGTACATATATCCTTCCAACAGTTTCCCAAATGGAAAATCACTTTCCTGCTTTTCTGGCAGCAAACGTGAGGCATTGTAAAACAAACAAAAAAATTAAATACAAGAAGTATTTTAAAAAAATAAGAAATCACTGTAATGCTGCCCATCTTTTGTGACTAGCCAGCTAGACTTTCCTTTAGACGTACTTTGGTATTCACATAGGATTTTATTTTTCATGGCTGGTTCAGAGCTTGCATTTTTGTCTTCAATGTCCTAAACACATTTCCATGCCTATAAATATAACATTGCAGTATTATTTCTAATCATTTCTGGTATTCCGTTGTACCTTTATACTGTAATGTCTAACAGAAATGCCTTCATGATAGACATTTACGTTATTTCTGGTTTTACTCCCTGTATGTATAATAAAATAATGCTGCAATAAATCTACTGCAGCATCCTACCTATCTTGTACATACATATTTTTTATTATCTATTTTCTTAACTTAAATTTTTTAAGGTGGAATTATTAAGACAAATGGTATACATGTTTGTGAATTGTTGATTCAATGAAAGTATTAGCAATTTGCACTAGGATTCTAGGATTCACCTTCCCAAACCATTGCTAACACAAAACATTGATCTTTTCCAGATAAATGAAAAATGTTATCTTCTTCCTACTTTAATTTGCTTTTCTTTGATCATTAATGATGTTTTGATCATTTGTATTTCTGCTCTTGTGAAGTATTTCTTCACAAATTTTACTCACTTTGCTATTAGAGTGCTAATTATTTTCTTATTGATTTAAAGAGCTCTTTATAAAGTAAGATCGTTCATACCCTATCTAACATACAACTATATGTTGTAATTATTTCCCTAGTATGCTTTTTCGATTCCAAATTGTGTAAAATGTCTCTTACAGTTAAAAGTTTAAAACATTTCAGAGTCAAAGTTATTAGCCCATTATGATTTCTGGGGTTTTTGTCATACTTACAATGACCTTTCTCAAAATATAAAAATATCCATCCTGGCTGTGGCTCAGTGAGTAGGGAGCCAGCCCCATATACTGAGGGTGGCGGGTTCAAACCTGGCCTTCGCCAAACTGCAACAACAACAAAAAAAATAGCTGGGCCTTGTGACAGGTGCCTATAGTCCTGTAGCTACTCGGGAGGCTGAGGCAAAAGAATCACGTAAGCCCAGGAGTTGGAGGTTGCTGTGAGCTGTGGTATATTATTGGACTAAATATTCAATTTAATTTTTCCTGCAATTTATAGAGTTAGACCAGTACCACTTATTGAATAACACATTGTTTTTCAATTGGCTGATTTAAAATGCCACTTATCATGTACTGAATTCCACAGTATATTGGAGTGACGGGGACAGCAGATTTAGAAAGACTTATGTTCACCCTGACCAACTGTAACTTTGGATGAGCTACTAAATCTTCCTGTCTAAGCTTCAGTTTCTTTGTATAAAATGCAAAGATGATAATGACTCTTCATAGGGTGGTATGAGAAGTAAGTGATAAAACCCTGCACTACACTCAGCCCAGCATCTGGCATTATGGGAATTTTAGTAAAATTAGTGACTAGCTGGACTTGGGCTTATTGAAAGATTTTTTTTTCAGTCTTATCAATCTATCCATTTCTATGCCAGTATAGTAATTTATATCTTTAGAATATAGTTTCATATCTATTAAGGCAAATGTCTCCCATTAATCTTTTTTAAGAATTGTCCGGCTCTATCATATGATTATTCTTTAGAAAATTCTTCCCTTGAAGTAACTCCAATGGCCTAATTTAAACAATAACATTTGTGTAATCTCTCTGAGCTCCAATTTGACAAATTGGGTATAATATCCGCTTCTTACGTTATTGGGAGAGTTGGATCCTAAACTAAGTAAATTGCCTAGTAGAGTACCTGAAACACAGAAGATATTTAATAATTGGCAATATTATGATTATTGTCATCTTAATTTATGTAGTATTATCTATTATGGTAGCCAGGTAAATTATTAATTTTTAATAATTAATTATTAATAATAATTTTATTTTAGAGAGGGACAAGCAAAATTCTGGACAATGATTACCAATGCAAAGATAAATTCCAGCGTAAACTTAACTAACAAAAAGCTCCCTGAAGCTTATCTTACTAGAGATGCAGGTTAGTGCCATAATTATTAAAATATACCACCGGAGGGGGAGAGGAGTGGGTATTTCATCTTCCATTACTCTCCTGGGCCCAAGACAAAACAAAAACAAAAATTTGGTTCTAAAATTGCAAAGATGAAAGTATTTGATAGACCTTTGCTTAAAGATACCTATGCAAGAATCTAGTCAGCAATTCCCAACCTGTGACTCACGACCCACAGGAACTGTATTAAAGGACAAGGGCATTAGGAAGGTTGAGAACCGCTCATCTAGATGGAGGGACCACGTGGAGAGCATTTGTTACTCTTCATGATACTATGTCTAAAAGGTAAATAAGAGTGTGCACACGTTTTACCGAGAGTGCTGGACTCCAAATTGAAATGGCTTTGGAAAACTAATCAAGGAGCCATTTCCTGAGAGTAAAAAAGATCGATAAGCCAAATAATGAAAATTACTGAGTTTTCTTTCATCGATTCATTCATTCAGCAATTCATTCAGCAACCAAGATCTCCTCTTACAACCGATTGTTTGTCATTATGGAAAAAGAAAATTCTACTATCTTCCTTGACCACTGAGAGAAGAGAAAGGAAAGAATTGCAGGGCTCTAGTCAAGATAAGTGCCAATGTATTATTGTTTTTAAGGAGTCTTCCAGGGGGAGGGGAGTTCTTCATCCAAACCACCCACACAAAATACCTAAAGTACAGTATCCTCTCACTGCAAGCATAAATCTCCTAGTAAAAAAGCAAAAAAGCAGAAATAAGAAACAAAAGCCAAAACTTTTCCTTTTAAAAAAAATAATTTTTTATTTTAGCAAAGACATTACAACCAATCGTCGTGAGATTCTAAGTTTAAAATATCTACACTACTCCGCAGTCACCTTACTTTTCTGAGGTTACGTTCATGACGCCAACTGCAGTTGGTATCGCATTGCACAAGCTCCTGGAGCTTGGGGGAGAATAATGACACGAATCAATAATGCTGTCTGGGAAATGGCTTAGAATAAAATATTACAGAAGGGCACGAACATCACCCAGGGGGGGACTTCAGTGCTGATTAAATATGGCTGCCTCAGCTCTCTTCCACGCGGTGACAGATGGGGAAGGGCTGCTTACTTTGGCTTTTGCTGCATTTTTCTGAACTAGGGTTACTCAGGTAGCGTGAAAACACCGCAGTGCGTGCCAGATCATTGAGCTTCGCTGCACTTGGACGCCCCCTGAAGGCCAAAACTACACACACAAGCAAAAATTCCTCCGTTGCAACTCAGCAGAAACCCTAACTTACAGTAACTTTCCAACTCTCTTTTTCAAAGCACATTTGGAATAAGTTAATGCACAAAATAAAGCGCTTATACTTACCGTTCACTTGTTCAGGTTAGCCAAATGTATAGGAGAACTGACTAAATATTCCAAATAGGAATTAGAATATAAAGATTAAGTTAATGTCAACTTTAAATTACATCCAATGCATGAAAAAAGGAAACGTGAAGACAAATGTCCACTGCCAGTGTTGATGTTTTAAGTTTTGAAAACATACCGTGCCATGCCACAAAAAAAGAAATATAATGTTTTTCTCCCATCCCTCCTACTCCACTATGAACTTATCATAGTGCTAAGCTTAAAAAATTCAGTATCATCTACCTTACAGTAAAATTTATTCTACCACCCCTTTTATTTTGGCCTTTTATAGAGGTAAAACAAACAAAACTTACTTTGTCCCTGGGAATAAAGAATGTGGGTGGCAGAGACATTAGTCATGAGTAGTATGGGCACCGTATTTCCTCTGTGTGTCCATGCCTGTGTCCCTGGGTACCCTGGGATTGGAGAAATAGGTCCAGAAATGCTTACTGCCAACTCAGCTCTGTTATAAATTTGATTGAAACCATTAGCTAGAATGTAATGAATTCCATGTGTCACTCTCATTTGGCTTTTTTTTTTTTGAAAGATAGGGTTTGGGGAACACATAATTGTGATAAATCCAGTCCAGATAACTTATGCTTTTCTTTTTTCTAACTAGAATGCCTTCTATGTGCATATTTTAAAGAGTCAAATGGATTTTTACATATTAACTATTGCTTATGATTCTGCTCTGTAAATTTATACTTTAAGCCATTTTTCCCAATATTTTTTTCCTTGGGAATTATTGAAATATCCAGAAAAACAGATTCACTTTCTCAGGAGGTTTATACCTGTTGATAACCAGACATATCTGAAACTCTTCCTCAAATGTATTTCATGAATTTATTATAACAGTTGGATAGAAAGCACTTTGTGCTATTCATCTAAATCCCCATAACTCAAACAAAATAAATGTGTTCTTTTAACATTCTTACATCCTACAAAACAGCCTATTTTAAAGAATTGCCTGTGTTCAAGAAGTTCTTTCAATCAGTACCATGGATTAAAAACTGAAAAAGAATCTACTCTACCTTGAAAACAAATGGATCCGAAATCTAAATTAAGTTCCTCCCTAAAGTTTCTAATTCAGATAATTAAGTAAAGACACTAAGTCCCATTTTCTAATAAAAGATTCTCTTCAAGGGTACAGTAGTACATTCTTCCAAATATGTACATAGAAATGTATAGCAATGCACAACTCTCATAGTGCATTCTTGAGAAAGAAACATTCTAGGAGGAAACAGTAACTGAAGGTCAATTTCCCATTGAGTGAAAAAAATTTAAATGTGCTACCTATTACCCCCAAACCACCAACCAAGTTATTAAAACTCAGTAAGACTATATATATAGTAACGACTACTAAGTGATTATAAGATGCTTAGAACATCAATTCCTAAGTATTGAACAGTTAATGTTGCAGTTAACACATGCAGTTGCTTTGTGTGGAGTACAGCGGCCTTTCTCAACCCCAGCAGCCCTCACATGCCATTCTGGTACAACTGTATTTGGGACACCACCTGAGCCTTTTCCCACAGTGAATACATTTGGGGGAACAACTTTCTTTTCCTTCACAAACACCAGCTAAGTAATGTTCTACTCAGGAGTTATGCGTGTTTGGCCCTGAAAACCAGGAGGTTTTCTTGGGAAACAATCACAGGAGTCTTCCATGGCCAGTGTGACTCAGTAATTCCAGGTGCTGCCTCAGAAGTCACTGATTTCTCTCTCCCTGAAGAGCAGCAAGCCCAGGCTAGCTGCCCCTGGGATTGCATCTATATAGCACACAGCCATTACCATTGGAATTAGTTACTGCTAACCCTCCTGGAGTGACAGGAACACAACCTGTTCCCTGTGCTAGTACAAACTGCCACAAGTTGGTGGCTTAAAACAACAGAACTTCATTCTCTTAAGTTTCTGGAAACTTGAATTCAAAATGCAAGGCATTATCAGAGTGGTTCCTTCTGAAGCCCGGAGGGAAAATCCCATCCATGCCTCTCCCAATGTGTGGGGCTGCCGCCAACCCTCGGCATTCCCTGGCTTGTGGACACACACCTGCATTCTGTGTCTCCATCCTCCCATTTCCTTCTTCCTTCTGTCTTCTCTCCTCTCTCCTGAGGACACCTGCCATTATAGTTAGAGTCCACCCTAATCTAAGATGAACTTAATTACATCTGCAAAGACCTTTTTTCCAAATAAGCTCATATGCACAGGTTATGGGTAAAAGAGAGGAGAGAGGTACATTCACCCCACCATCGAGTCTGAGGCACTTGTATTAGAGATCACACCTGCAGGGGCCCGGTGGCCTTTTGCCCCATCTCCTTCATCCACTTCAGCTACTACCCCTGTCATAACCATCACTTTGTTGAATAAAAATAAAGGAGGGATCTGAACTTCAAACATATCTTTACTAGAGATATCTCATGCAAGTAATTCTATAAGATTACCTTAAGCTACACAGTCCACACACCTAAAAATGACCTGAAAGTGTCAGGGGCCGGAAAGCCCTCTATGAGTGACCCTGTGGCAAGCACCATGCAGGGTCAATGCGGAAACATGTCAAGAATTCTTGTGTTTTGTCAAGAATTTCTTCCTGAAAAAGATTTTCTTCCTTACCTAGAAACTGCTTCTAAGGCATCTCCATTAAAGTGGTGAAAAAGAAATCATTCTAACTGAGAAACAGTGTGTGGGGTGGGGGTGGGGAGACCAAGAGTGAGCCAAAGGCATGGGATGCTGGATGGTGCTCTAGATTGTATCACTTGCAACTAAGATGAAAATTAGAGCACTTACGTTTTAGCCCACCAAGAAAACGAGCTAACAGGCTTGACCCAGTTTTTAATTCATGTGCAAAATAAAATTAATGCATGATGTTTACAGGTGTGGATAGATGAAGAGTTTATACATTTTCATACACACATAGACTTACGTGTAGACTGCTTGTGTAAAATTTATAAATAAATATTCATTGATGTGGCTGCTGAAGCCCGTTGGTCTTATCAACTGAGGATCCCCTGCCCCCACTTTCTTCTTTTTTCTTTTTTTAAATAAAGTTTTCTTTCAAGTCCTCTACTGTTACAGTGTTTGGGCCGTCAAAGTCCCCTCCTAGCCATTTTCATTTACCTCGTGACTCTGACCCTTTGTGAAGCTGAGCATTTTCAGAGTAAGCTGATCCTGCGGGTCCCCAAGGATGTTATTCTCATTTATTCACTCAGCCCTTTGAATGGAGCAGCCCTCACTTGGCAGCCGTTCAGCAGACCGAGATTCAAAGAGCACACAATCCTTTTTCTTCCAGGGCCTTTCAAAACACGGCCCCAGGTTTGTCGAGGAGCTGTAATGGATGTCAGTCATTTAGCATGTTACATTTCATTCATGGCTGCCAGGGAACGTGATGAGTAGAGAAGGAATAAAAGAAAACAGACAGACAATTGGAGTACAGGCTAACTTTCCGAGCCCTTCGTGACGTGACATCATAGAGGGCATTTTTGAGCTGCCATTACTCAGTTGGGGGAGTTAAAATACAAGAGTTAATGTGCTTGTATGGAAAGCCCCACCAAAGCCTCCTGAACAACTTTAGAGCCAAGATTTCAAGAAACTGGGGATCCATTTGAAACACGAATGCTCTGGATCTGAGACAGCTGCCGAGTAAGGGAGGCCTGCCTTTTCCCCCTGATGGGGTGATGGTGGGATGGGGTCCCTTTTGTGCCATCTGCGTGGTCACCTCTGACAGCTGGCTCTCCTGAACTTCAAAATGTGTGGGGGCCGTCTCTGGGGACACGCAGTAAGATGGGGAGCTCAATGACAATCCCGAGGGAAGGAGGGTGAATAGGGGCAAAGGCGCAGAGCTGCGCACCTCTATACCTGCCAACTGGTGTGTCACGGACGGGCTAAAGTTACGGGCTGCTCAATTATCTGATTAAAGAGAGCCTTTCATTTAAGGCTTTTTAAAAAAATCCAGGCTGAAATCTAAACCTTCTAGTAACTTACCAAAACTTTTTTTTTTTTTTAACTTGGGCATAATCAACATTTGGGGAGCGAAATGATAAAAAGGCACGGGGGGAAACACTTTGTGACTGGCTGCAGCCCATAGATTGTTCTAGGACTTTTTTTCCTTTTTCTTCTTCTTTTTTTTTAAATCCAACAGCGACAGTATGTACTTGAAACTACTGGCATCGGATTTAATCTTACCTATCTTCACACACGCACACACAGAGCTACCAGGCTGATTGTATTTTTAAATCAGTAGAATCAATTGATTAAATAAGGTACCCGTGTTCCCCAAAAGCAATTCGTTTTTTATTAGTTTTAGAATTGCATTGGAATCCCTCTAAATTATAGAGTACATGAATTATGCTTCTGTCAGGCAGCATCAGAACTACATTTTTATGGCTCTTGGATTCCACAGAGGCTGTTGTGGTTTGAAAATAACAGAACAATGTGCTGCTGCTTCACCAGCCGGTTAATGACCTGCCTCGGAGTCAAAGGCCTCAAACCGCACAGGGCAAGCCCGGCTCAGGCGCGCGGGCCGAGGCTGGCTGGCTGGAACCGTGCAACGATAGGGAAAAAGTTCCAAATTTCATTATTCAATACGTGCTGAGCTGACTCCGTGAAATTTTACTAATAAATCCTCCATAGTTTGTGCTGTCCTGTTTGCTTTACCGAAAAAGGACATGGCAAAGTTGTGGAGTCGACAAACAGCAATGCATGGGAAGATGCCAGAACTGACCCCCACAAAACTCTTAATCTCTAGACTGAAGGTTAGTGGGGCGGGGGGGTTCAAGATAGGAAAAAAGTGTGCCCTTTCATTAGAAAAGAAGAAAATGAGAAGGAGGGGGAGGAGGAAGAGCACCAGAAGCAAAAAAAAATGAAGAGGAGGAGGAAGAAAGGATAGCATAAGAGAGGAAGGAAGAGAAAGGCTTGTCACCACTTCCCAATTCATAAATATATTACCTATTTTTAGATAAAGGCATGAGTGAAGGATTTATGCTAATGAATGCAATGGTCAGTGGTGCACACAGACACGCTTTAGACAACTGTGTCAAGAGGGCTGCTGACAACAGTCATTTTTAGCTTCATCTGTCCTTTCCCTACAGTGTTTCCACACTACAATCCCCAAGAAAACACACACCCCTCTGCAACTTGAGTTTTGTCTTCAAGGCAAACATGATCAGCATTTACGGCTCACATGTCTCCACTATAGTTTCCCCACACAAAGTACGAGTCAACATCCTGGCTGATGTGTACCAAGACAGACCACGAACTACTCCGTGAGAGTCACAGACAAACGTCGGGAAAATATTCCTACTACAGTTGCTGCAGGGGACTTTGATGCCTGCCTGCCTTGACTCCTTTTTTCTCAAGAGATAGCAAAAAAAAAAAGAAGAAGAAGAAGGAAAGATGTAAATTACAGGTACAAAATGACTGTCTGCCTGTGTTGGGGGAAATTTCCACCTTAGGGAGCCATTCTCTCCAACGGCATTAAAGACTCCTGAGTGGGTATCATGGAGATGGAGATGGACCCCAGTTTAAATTTCAAAGAGGAGATTTTGCCCTAGACTCTGACCCTGCTTCTTACAGGAAGGAAAGAAGAGGATCACCATAGATTCTACCTCATACTCGCAGGGCCCGGCAGCCCCGGCCACCTTCCTCCTGCTCCCACGGGTGAGCACTCAGGCCATGCCCAATGCTACCACCAGCCAGCAACTTGGCACTGTTGAGTTGGCCTGTTCGTGAGTCACTTTGTTAGAAAAGCATTTTCCTCTGGGGGGCTGCCTCCATTCATTTCAGTTCTGTAACGCTGCAAAAAGTTCTATCCCTTGCTCTGCAGAACAGGCTTTGAAACTGTTAACCCAACTTGTCGTTTTTTTGGGCTAGATGATGAACACATTCTCCCAGTTATTCCTCATAGTATATGGTTCCCAGACCCTTTACCGGTCCCTCCCCTGAACATGTTCCAGTTTGCTGTCAACTTGTCTCCAAATGTGGTGCTGGGACCAACAGAGCACTTCCTGTGTGACCAGGAGCACATGGGGGCAGACCATTAATTCCCTAAATATGGACACTAGGTTTCAACTAATAGAGCATAAGACAGAGTTAGGGGTTGTTCTCGGGGTATACTAACTCACGTTAAAACCCAAAGTCTATTTTAATATGTTACCAAATCAGATCTCCACCATTCTCCACACAAGAAATTGATCATTTGAAACTAAATCTAAGATTTACATTTATTCTCTTGAATTTCAGCTTCTTGGTTCATTTCCAACACTCTTTTTTGCTTGTAAAGCTGTTTTTAATGAATTGTTTTCCTCCAACGAATTAGTTAATTCTCCTAATTTTATATCACTTGCAATTTTGATAAAATTTTCTTCTTTGACCAAGGCATTGAACAAAGAGAAGAACAAGTTCTATCACAGATAAAGAGCTCGGGGAAATAGGGACACCTACATTCAGTAGATGTTAGCACTGATTGTCATTAAAACCCTTCAACACCCTTCCTCTGCAGGCATCAATTCCTTCTCTCATGAAACTTATAAAGATCAATTTTTAAAAAAACACCCCCCCCCAAAAAATCATGTATTATAAAGAAAAGAGAGAGGCCAGAACATCAAAATAAATGTGCATCCAATTTGTTAGCCCTCGTTGCTGGACCCAAGACCCAGTGGCTGGGGAACAGGAGTCTGGTATCCCTCAGGCCCTCCAGCTCCCTCTGAGGGGTGTTCCCAACTGCTTCTGCTTTTCCCTCTCCCGTGTTTCAATTTTAAAGAAAGGCAAGAAACAGTAAGTTTAGAGTTTGCATTTTACTTCAATGAACAGTGTTCTCAGCATGTCCACATCAATTATGGTTGAAAATTTGTTAGAAGAATTACTCACAGTTTAGGAAAATGAATATTTTCACGACAGCGTGACAACACAGTACAGAATGTTTCCTACTGACTCCAATTGTAGTTGAAGCAAATTCTCTTCGGTGAAATGTAAGAAGTATAATACTACACATTTTTGAAATATGTTAAAAAGTAGCACCAAAACTACTAAGAAAGATACTTCTGAAATCTGGGAACTGCTGTAACTGTTTTATTATTCTGTTCTTTCAATGTATCTGCATTCATTCTTTACTTAAGAAGCACAGAGTTTTTATAGTGTGTGTGTCTAGTGTGCATGAAACGATTTCAAATAAATGAAGATTTTATAAAGCAACATACTATCTCTTCTCGTCCATGTCCCTAACTGCCTGCCTGTGTTGTGGAGAAAGGGTACAATAATCATCATTTTCAGGAAAATGGGACTTATATGCAATATAGGAGGAATATAGATTTTATATTTATGAACTTCAGACCTCTAAAAAAGGATCCCCATCACATAGCAAATTCATTTAATCAGAACCTTGGGAGCACATTGAGAGGGTAGATGATATTTATATATCCAAAAGTAAATGTAAAATCTACATTTCTGCCAATTTCTTCCATTTTCTACTGTTTTAAGATACTTAAGGAACTCATTTCTAAGAGACTGATTTTTCTGATCATATCTACATTTTCAGTTTGAAAAATAATTTTATGTGAAAAAATAACATCCTAACTATGTAATATTTGAATTTGTCAAAGTAGCTTCTCAATCCGTCTGTTAATGGAGAAACAAGCAGACATGGTTCAGCGTCCTCAGGTATGGTAAAATAATGGGAAAGAGTAGGAGAAATACAAGGCTGTGATATTTATTAAGAGCCCCACGACCAAGAGGTGTCATGGAAAGGGTTCTTTATCATATTGTGGCCACATGGCCTGTGCATTGTGGGGAATCTCCCACTTCTCAAGCTGCCTCCGGCAAGGCATGCCCCCATTCTGTGCTCACCTCCATAGTCAGGGAGTGGCCAGACTCCCCACCGTGACTTGGAGCTCATTCATGGTGTACTATGTTGTTGACAGACCCAGGGTCCTGCTGTTACTGAGGCTTGAGTGAATGGGAGTGAATGAGGAGCAGGAGACCCCGGTAGCCTACGTCCTTCCTCTCCATCCTGGAGATGAAGCCCCATGGAGATGGGTTCCCTTCCCTTCATTTACTGATGACTTTTTGTTACTTCAGTTATCGATTCTCTTAAGGTTATCTGACATCAGATGTTTTTCATATCTGCCCTCACCATGATGGCTGGGAAAAAGCAATAATAAAGAAATTCTTCCAAATTAAGACATCTTCAAAAAAAGGATAGTTTTAAGTAGATATCATTGCACTAGAGGACAATTTTGGTTTTGTAAGCCTCCCTGTGGGACAAAGGACACGTTTCCTTAGCTCTCCTTTTGCCATAAATCCGCTTCAGCCTCAGGGATAAGGCTTTTTTTGAATACTTTTATATTATCTAAAAAACTTTCTGAAGATTTGGTTATTTACATATTTCTTCATGAAGATCAAAAGGCCTGTTTGGCCATCACTTGATCTTGACTCAGTAATTGCTAGGTTCTTAGCATGTTATTCTAGAACTCAGAAGCGTCTCCTATAAGGCTTTCTTAAATGTTTCACATTTGCTTTTCTTCCTTTTCCCCGTTTGAATATTCCCTTATTTTCATTTAATAAAACAATCCACCCACCCCATCCCCCCAAATAGAATAAACATGCTGCTTTGTCAAGAGTTTACAGAGCACAGAAATTCTCTATAATGTAGAGACTACATTTATATTCTATTCACATTACAAAGTGGGACCCCATGCTTCAGAGGGTTTAAATGACTCTCTCAAAGTCACGTAGCTAAAATACGTGGTGCTAGAAGACAAGGTACAATTCCTCCAGAGGAATACTGACTTCTTTCTGTGCTTCCTTCCCTCAAAATGGCTTCTCAGGCTTCAGCCTTCTTTCGAGCATAAGGAAGCTCCGCTCATCGGTCAAGGCCATAGTGACCATACTGAATACAAGAAATGTATGTCCTGTCCCCTGATATGCTTAGGGTTCATGTGTGTGCAAGTGCAGGCGTAAGAGGGGAGGAGAGGACTTGTTCATATATCCCTTAAGTGTATTGGCAGTGATGGTTATTTGCATTAAAAGGTCCAGAAGGCCGGGTGTGGTGGCTCAGGCCTGTAGTCCTAGCACTGTGGGAGGCCAAGGCAGGTGGATTGGCTGAGCTCAGAGGTTAAAGAGTATCCTGAGCTGGAGTGAGCCAGAGTGAGACCCCATCAGTGAGCCAGGCATTGTGGTGGGCACTTGTAGTCCCAGCTACTTGGTAGGCTGAGGCAAGAGAATCACTAAAGGAAGAAAAGAAAAAAAAAATTTTTTTTGAAACTTCAAACTAAGATGAGTGAAAGCCAGTTGAAATTGAAAGCAAAATTAAAAAAAGAAAAAAGTCAGAAAAAAAAGTGAAAAAGATCTTTTTTCTTTATTTCCAGAAGAAAAAAATATTGTCCATGCTGCCTTAAAACCTATGTGGATATTACAATGTCAAACTCACCTCATCTTTTTTCTGACATGCATCTGATTAACCGTTTTAAAAATTATTCTAACTACAGCACTATGCTTCTATGTATTACTGTGTATTTGAAATTAAAGGGCATGCTGCTTTGGCAATTATAGGGAGAATTTAAGCAAAATCTAAACTATATTCTATGGAAGACCCAAATGACAGTAGTGTCCAGTTGTGCACTGGTTTAATCTAGACCTCAAGAATAGCAATAGACCTTAAAACATCAACTTTATATGCATAGTCAGTTTCTTTTTTTTTTTTATTAATTCATAGCTATGTACATTAATGCAGTCATGGGGTGCAGTGTGGTGGTTTTATATACAATTTGAAATATTTTCACCAAACTGGTTAACATAGCCTTCATGGCATTTCCTTAGTTATTGCGTTAAGACTTTTATATTCTACATTTAGAAAGATTCACATGTATCCTTGTAACATGGACCATAGGTGTGGTCCCACCAATCACCCTCCCTCCCCTCATCCTCTCCCCACCCCTCCCTTTCTTCTCCCCCTTCCCCATATTCTTAGGCTATAATTGGGCTACAGCTTTCATATGAAAGCTATAAATTAGTTTCATAGTAGGGCTGAGTACATGGGATACTTTTTCTTCCCTTCTTGAAATACTTTGCTAAGAATATGCTCCAGCTCCATCCAAGTAAACATGAAGGAGGTAAAGTCTCCATCTTTCATTAAGGCTGCATAATATTCCATGGTATACATGTACCACAATTTATTGATCCATTCATGGATCCATGGGCACTTGGGCTTCTTCCATGATTTAACAATTATGAATTGGGCTTCAATAAACATTCTGGTACAAATATCTTTGTTGTAATGTGATTTTTTGGTCTTCTGGATATATACCTAGTAGAGGCAGGATCAAATGGCAGGTCTATTTTTAGTTCTCTAAGTGTTCTCCAAACATCTTTCCAAAAGGGACGTATTAGTTCACATTCCCACCAGCACTGTAGAAGTGTTCCCTTTTCTCCACATCCACACCAGCATCTCTGGTTTGGGGATTTTGAGATGTGGGCTAATCTTACCACAGTCAGTTTCTAATCTGTAAGAAAGATCAAATATGCATTATAGACAACAAAATCAAAGACAAGATTAGCATAACATTGGCAAATATGATTGTTACAGTAACAAGGTAAGGCTACTTAAGAGAATAAATAGGTTCTCCCAG
>CAUYQV010048178.1:0-23168 GCA_963574575.1 Galagoides demidoff
ATGGTGCATCTTACAAGGGTACATGTGAAATTTACTAGGTGTTAGAATATAACTGTCTTAACACAATAACTAAGAAAATGCCGTGAAGGCTATGTTGACCAGTTTGATGAAAACATTTCAGATTGTGTGTAAAACTAGCACGTTGTATCCCATGATTGCATTAATGTACACAACTATGATTTAATAAAAAAATAAAAATTATTTCCTTTATATTATTTATACATGTGTACATTATTATTAGCAGTATAATTTGGAAATTCCATGTGTTTTCTCTCTTTCATTTGGCTTAAACTTTCTCTTCTAACCTATTAACTTCTTGTTTTGGGGGACTTGGTTAGTGATGTATTCTTCATATTTAGCTTAACTTTCTTAATTGTATAGCCTGTTATCATCTTCTCTTGCTCAGCTTCTAACATCATTCTACAAATTCATCCATACATATTTGAGTATCTGCTATGTGCAAGCTACTCTGCTAAGTACTACAGTAAATATTATAGTAAATGATAATATAAATTGTACATAAAAATAATACAGTAAATATATGTAATATATAAATAATACAGTAAATATACAGTAAATGACATGGAGTAAGACTTGGTCCATGTCCTCAAAGGGTTTATAGTCTGTATTTAATATGGAAATCTCTCCACAGCCTCATATATTTCAGTTGTTCTTTTCTTTCTTTTCTATAACTCTTATATCTCTTTTGAAGTATGATTATCAGTATGTCAAGAATATGTGTACCATGAAAAAATTAATTTCTATTCCTAAAAAAAAAAGAATATGTATACTATGATTTTAAATAGAAATTGTGTGGGGTTTTTTTGTTTTATTCCAGCATCTATTCTGTTGATGCACAGGATTATATAGGAGTTTTGGCTACATTAGATGTTTTAGGGAAATAGAGTATAACTGCTAGTTAATTTTTCTGTGTTGTAATTTAAAAATTGGAATGAGAGGCCGGGCACAGTGGCTTACACCTGTAATCCCAGCACTCTGGGAGGCCGAGGCACGTGGATTGCCTGAACTGACAGGTTCGAGACCAGCCTGAGCAAGAGTGAGACCCTGTCTCTAAAAATAGCTGGGCATTGTGGTGGGCACCTGTAGTCCCAGTTACTTAGGAGACTGAGGTAAGAAAATTGTGTGAGCCCAGGAGTTTGAGGTTGCCGTGAGCTGTGACCACACAGCACTCTACTGACGGCAACAAAATAAGACTCTGTCTCAAAAAAAAAAAAATTGGAATGAAAATGTATCAGAGTCCAATATATGTGAACTTTTGAGCAATGATTTATCCCAGATAATTGTTTTCCAGACTGTACCTTTTAACGCTTAACAGGATTCCTGGCTGAGCATGGTGGCTCACACCTGTAATCCCAGCACTCTGGAGGCTGAGGCAGGAAGATCACTTGAGCTCGAGAGTTTTAGACCAACCTGAGCAGGAATGAGACTCTATCTCTACTAAAAATAGAAAAATTAGCAAGGTATTATGGCAAGAACCTATAGTCCCAACTGAGACAAGAGGATTGCTTGAGTCCAGGAGTTTAGGTTGCTGTCAAACTACACTGAGGCCTAGGCACTCTAGCCTGAGCAACAGAGCAAGATTCTCTCAAAAAAAAAAAATTATTTTTCTGCTTTTATTGAGTATCAGCATTTGTTTCACTGATGTTAATTTTTAAAGACACTTTATATTGCCTATTTTTTTGTTACTTTGAAAAGATATAAAATTGTTTTTACTGGGCAGCACCTGTGGTTCAGTGAGTAGGGAGCCGGCCCCATATACCAAGAGTGCCGGGTTCGAACCTGGCCCTGGCAAAACTACAACAAAAAAAAAATAGCCAGGCTGCTTGGGAGGCTGAGGCAAGAGAATCGCCTAAGCCCAAGAGCTGGAGATTGCTGTGAGCTGTGATGCTACATCACTCTACTGAGGGTGACAGGGTAAAACTCTGTCTCTTAAAAAAAAAAAAAAATTTTGTTTTTACTTTATATTCACATGGTTGAAAATTAAAATACATACTACAAAGTCATGTTTCCCAGCCACCAATTTTTCTCACACAAGGTAATCAGGGTTTTTTTAGTATTTTATATATTCCTCCAGAGATTACATTTACAGATGACTATATGTCCTCTTTTCAACTTTTTTATGCAAATAGTAATGTGTAATACACAATTATTGTGTACTTTGCCTTTTTCATATGATACTTTGTCTTAGAAAGTACTCATTGTCAGGGTAAATTTTTTTATGCCTTTACTTTTTTATAGCTGCTTAGAATTCCATGTTACTTGCTCCCAATAATCACTTTTTGGTTGTTTCCCATCATTTGTCATTATATATAGCACTTGATGAATAGCCTTGGAACATTTTGCACAGATGCAACTCAGCTGGCCTGAGTGTATACATCATTCCTAGAAGAGAAATCCTGCAAGCCATGTTGAATGCTTGGATTTCTTAAATATTTTGTTTTTATTCAGCCTGAGCAACATAACAAGACCCCGAGTCTACAAAAAAATTTAAAAAAAATTATCCAGGTTTGGTGGCACATGCCCATAGTCCCAACTATGCCAGAGGCTGAGGCAAGAGAATCACTTGAGCCCAGGAGCTCTAGGTTACAGTGAGATATGATGATGTCACTGTATTCTAGCCTGGGCAACACAGCAAGACCCTTAGAAACAAAATTATTTTTCTTTAGTCTACAGGTAATATGTGTTTAATGTAAAAGTTGATAACATTTCAGACATTACCAGGCTAAAGTGAAAAATAAATCTCTCAAGCTTGCAGTCCCACTTCCCAGATGTAATACTTTGGTCTTTTTTAAAAACACGTTCAGAGAAACTTCTCTAATAATGGAATATGGAAATCATCTCTAAAAGTATAGCCTTTTTTTGTCATTCTTGTGATGATCAATTTGCCTGATTTTTCTTTCTCTCTTTTTTTTTTTTTTGACACAGAGTCTCACTTTGTTGCCCTTAGTAGAGTGCTGTGGCATCACCGCTCACAGCAACCTCCAGCTCTTTGGGCTTAGGTGATTTTCTTGCCTCAGCCTCCATAGTAGCTGGGACTACAAGTCACTGCCACAACACCCACCTATTTTTTTGTTGCAGATTGGCTGGGGCCAGGTTCAAACCCACCACCCTCAGTATATGGGGCTGGCACCCTACTCACTGAGCCATAGGTGCTGCCCTACTTTTCTTTTTAAAAAAAAAATGGCTGCATTGTATTCTACTATATGTGTATATATCATAATTTATTAAGTTGTTCTTTGGTAAACATTTAAAATGTCTCCGTATGGGTTTGTTTATATTACAAACAATGCTACAATGAAAATCCTGTAGGTATCTTTGCACAGTGTTTCCATCAGAGTCCTAGAAGTAGAATTGTTGGATCAAGGAATATATGTATTCTAAACTTTTATTTTATTTAATTGGTTCTCTACAAAGGTGATACCATTAAAATACATCCACTAGTTATATCCTTGCTATCTCTGACTATTATCAAGCTTTTAATTTTTGCCAATTTAGTCAGGGGAAAAGAAATCTTACTCTTATTTGAATTACTTTTATTATGATTGAATTTTGATTATTTGGCTATTTCTGTTTACTGGGAATTACTGTTTGTGTCATTTACCCATTTTTCTTATGTGGTGTTCACTTTGTTACTGCTTTTATTTTTGTTACTGATTTCTAAGTAAGTGTCCTTTTCAAATATTAGTCTGGTCACATGTGTTACTAATTTTTTTCTTAGTTTGTCATTTTTTACCTTGTGTATGATCTGTAAATATACATAATTTGACCCTAAAGAAGGATGAGGGTGGAGAATGGTGGAAATGAATTGGCAGAGGATCCAGCTCAGTCAAGCTGCTAACCACTTTTTAAGTAATAAAAATGACATGACAAAAGTGATAGAGTGCTTTTATCTCCTTGAAATGAAGGAAATATAAATAAAAGACTATTAATAAAAGTGAGTATGATGTGTAATAATGCTGATATAAATATATTTGTTTTATATCTTTTTCCCTCTAGAGGTTTTGTCTGCTATGATTAGTGTGCTGTTGGTGTATATACTTATGGGATTCCTCTTATATGAAGCTGTCCAAAGAACTATCCACATGAACTATGAAATAAATGGAGATATAATGCTTATCACTGCAGCTGTTGGAGTTGCAGTTAATATAATGTAAGCTCTGTATTTTTTCACATTAATTCTTTTTTTTTTTTTTTTTGAGACAGAGCCTCAAGCTTTTGCCCTGGGTAGAGTGCTGTTGCATCACAGCTCACAGCAACCTCCAACTCCTGGGCTTAAGCGATTCTCTTGCCTCAGCCTCCCAAATAGCTGGGACTACAGGCGCCCATCACAACACCCAACTATTTTTTTGGTTGTAGTTGTCATTGTTGTTTAGCAGGCCCAGGCTGGTTTCAAACCCGCCAGCTCTGGTGTATGTAGCTGATGCCTTAGCCACTTGAGTTGCAGGCACCGAGGCCACATTCGTATTTTCAAGTACTATGAACTTAGAGACTATTGTACATGCATTCAGTAATGAGCAGTGATGTTTTCATATTTTTAAATGAAATGAAACACTTTGGACATCATAAATTCCTCATTAGTTTGCTCAGGTATGTTGGACTTTGGCTAACATTCATGAATTTAAGTAGAACAAAGGTTTTTGTTATTGTTTAACTTTTAGAATACTTTTGTGTAAACTAAATTTTTTTTTTAACTACCAACTTTTTGGCAGGGTACAGTGGCTCAGACCTGTAATCCTAGCATTCTGGGAGGCAAAGGCAGATGGATTTCTTGAGCTCAGGAGTTTGAGACCAGCCTGAGCAAGAGAAGACCCTGTCTCTACTAAAAATAGAAAACTTTGCTAGGTATTGTGGCACTACCTATGGTCCCAACTACTTGGGAGGCTGAGGCAGGAGGATCACTTGAGCCTAGCAGTTTGAGGTTGCTTTGAGCTCAGCTCAGGCCATAGAACTCTAGCCTGAGCAATAGAGTGAGACTCGTCTCAAAAACAAACAACAAAAAAAAGCTACCGATTTTTTCCTAAAAGTTACTATATTTTTAAATTATGTATTTAACCATTAGACCTGGGGTCAGCAAACTGTTTCTGTTATGGGTTAGATAGTAAATATTTGAGGCTTTGAGAGCTATCCTATCTCTTTCAAAACTCTTCAACTCTGTTGTTATAAAACAAAGGCAGCCACACTTAAAAATATAAACTAATGAGCATGGGTGTGTTCCAGTAAAACTTGACGTACAAAATGTATTAGCCAAAAAGGTCTACTGGCCATAGCTGACCAATTGCTGCCCTAGTGCCTTCTCTTTGTACTTAGAATAAAGTCTTTACCATAGCCCTTTTAATAAGACCCTGTGTACCTCTCCAGCCATCTCCTAGCACTTTGGCTCACTTTATTCTGGCTATAATGGCTGTCCTGCCTCTTATTCCCAAGTACATGGAGTACATGTTTATCTTAGGACCTTTGCCCAGCTCTTCTACCTAGAACACTTACACCATCACTTATTCTCTGAAACCCTTCAGGTCTCTGCTCAGAATCTGAGAGAGGCCTCTGACCACAATCCCTATCTTCTCCATTTTCTTGGAATGCTTTGTTTCTTGAAAGCATTTCAATTGTCTGGTTATTCATTATATATATATATATATATATATGTGCTTCTCTGCCTTCTCCCATTAGCTCCATGAGAGTAGGAATGTATCTGTCTTACTCAGTTTTGATGCCAGCAACTAGAACAATACTGATAAATAATAAGTGTTCAAATATTTATTAAACAAATGACCATGTTACCTCATTAATGTCTGACTAGTAACAAATATTTTTATCAATAACATTGTGAAAAATAATAATGTTTTCTTTTATTTTTAACAGAATGGGGTTTCTCTTGAACCAGTCTGGTCACCATCACTCTCATTCCCACTCCCTGCCTTCAAATTCTCCTACCTTAGGTTCTGGGTGTGGACACAGTCAGGATAGCCTGGCAGTGAGAGCTGCATTTGTACATGCTTTGGGGGATTTGGTACAGAGTGTGGGTGTACTAATAGCTGCATACATCATACGATTCAAGGTAATGTGATTACTAATTTTTCTGTTTGAAAATATATTTAATTTCAATTTATATTGACTGTTTTACCTCTTTTTCCCAAGTAAATGGAGCACATAATTATCTTAGGGCCTTTGCCCAGCTCTGTCAATGTTAAAACTAAAGTTGATTGTCCTTTTATCAGTATGCTGGACACCAGTGCCAATTTTATTCATTTTACATTGATGTAAGCCATCAGTATAGTTCTTTTGTTAGCAGTAAACACAATGGTATCACCTCAGGAGATACTTACTATGTAGTTGGCCTCGATAGTTTTTTCACTGGAGAACTCAGTTTTAAATCTTGTCACTGAGCTAGATAGTGAAATGTGCTACTGGGCTAGAAATCCAGGGATTTGAGTTCCAGTCTTAGCTCTGCAATTAGTGCTTTGTTTACATTGATGTAAGCCATCGTAGTTCTTTTGTTAGCAGTAAACACAATGGTATCACCTCAGGAGATACTATGTAGTTGGCCTCAATAGTTTTTTCACTGGAGAACTCAGTTTTAAATCTTGTCACTGAGCTAGATAGTGAAATGTGCACTGGGCTAGAAATCCAGGGATCTCAGTTCCAATCTTAGCTCTGCAATTAGTGCTTCGACCTTGAGAAAGTCCCTCAACTCTAAACTTGAGTTCCTTCTTTTTTATGACAGGCTTAGATCAGATGGCTACTGAAATTCCTTCTAGAGCTAGGCGTGATAGGGCCTGCCTATATTCTCAGCTATTAAGAAAGTGGGACAGAAGAATCCCTTGAGCCTAGGAGTTTGAGGCCAGCCTGGCCAGTATAGTAAGACACTGTCTCTGAAACAAACTCCTTTAAGCTCTTCCATTCTGATTCTGGGTGGAAGATGTAGAGAAGGCCCAGAGAAGAACAGCAATTAAACTTCTAGAAATAGGTCCCATGAGGAAAGACATTAACTTTCTAGAAAATAGTGAAGATGTTTCTCAATTATAATATCCAGGTTTTAAAGGTATTCTCCAGTCCCACTAAAGAAAGCAAAGAACAGGGAATATATGCCTTGAGTTGCTTTATAGTCTGCTTTATGTCTGTCTATATTTAATCATAAACTTTGATCTATTATCTTTTAGCCAGAATACAAAATTGCTGATCCCATCTGCACATATGTATTTTCATGTCTTGTGGCTTTTACAACATTTCGCATCATATGGGATACAGTAGTTATAATACTAGAAGGTAAGATCTCACTAGTATCCCCATTATGGGTTTATTACTTCTCCAAAGCAAATCAGGAGTCAAGGAAGACAGTCTAGGATAAAGTTATATCTTCTGCTTTCTGCTATTACTTGTTAGGCTGTGTAACACTACCTTACATGTACATATGTAACATAAGAATCAATGCACTCTCCCATCTGCCACCCATTTGACCTTTACAGTAGCCAAGCAAAGTAGGGAAGGCAAACAATGAGATAAATTACCTCCATTTACAAGCAAGAAAATTGAAGTTCAGGAGGATAATTTACCTTGGTTAAGGTAATGCTGCTAATAAATAGTAGAGCTAGGACAAGAATGCAACCCTATTGATTCTCAATGTGATTATGTTTAGTTGTTTATTTATTCTTTAATTCCTGTTTAACTTGGGACTTTGTTATATTTATAGCGTCCTTGTCCTGCTAATATTATTTGTAACCATGAAAATAAAAGTTCTCACTAATAGGTTTATCATTATTGAATGTTTATCCCTTCTTTTTTTTCTTTATCCTGGATTGCTATTAAATGAAATATTCTAGTTTGATTCTTTTTCAGAATCAAAATGTGATTCTAAAGTGAGAATGAACTTTTTAAGTAGGTGTTAATCTCTTGTATATATCCTACATTTTTAGTAAAAATAGATATGTGCACAGTATATCCTGAGGTACACCATGCACATATATATCTTAGGTATCTTGAGGTATTTTAAAATATCTGTTTAAACTGAATTGAGCAAACCATTTTTTTCCAAGGTAAACTTTACATATATATTCCTATCTTAACAGGTGTACCAAGTCATTTGAATGTAGACTATATCAAAGAAGCCTTGATGAAAATAGAAGATGTATATTCAGTGGAAAATTTAAACATCTGGTCTCTCACTTCAGGAAAATCTACTGCCATTGTTCACATACAGCTAAGTATGTTTCTAATAGTAAATATGGGCCTGAGGTTGGTGGATTTCTATTTTTAGAGCTAAATACCTGTGCTTGTAATTAAGTAGGAAGACTTATCTGCTGAAAAGACTTGTCTTAAGGGAGGGGTGAGGCTCTTCAGAAGGTAAGTTGTAGATCATATTAATTAGCAGAACAATAATTTTTGATATCTTTGAAATGAGGCATTGCAAATTGATGTTTTCAGATTAAAGGCATTAAGTATATTTTACGTGCTCTTTTCTACATAGGAAATGCTAGATTCTTATGTTTTTTATTTCTCTAAGGCATTTTGCAGATACTGTTTTTATTATGTTTTTGTCAAAATAATACACATATATATGAAGTTTATTTTTAAAAGTGCAAAAAATCTTTTTAATGACAGGCCTATAATTGACGTCTAGTATTCTTTCTCTAAGAGTGGACTGAAGTGATTGGAATAATGAGAAGCCATTATGGATGTGTGAAGTGGCATACTTCTTTAACAGAGTAGCTTAGAGAAGGTAGAAATCAGACAAATAAAAATACACCCACAGTATAAGGTTTTTTTTCACTGTCTTTTTCACTAATGTGTAACTATGTACAATGAATAGTAATGGGTTTTTTTTGATATTGCAGTTCCTGGAAGTTCATCTAAATGGGAGGAAGTACAATCCAAAGCAAACCATTTATTATTGAACACATTTGGCATGTATAAATGTACTATTCAGCTTCAGAGTTACAGGCAAGACGTGGACAGAACTTGTGCAAATTGCCAGAGTTCCAGTCCCTAATTTTATATATTTTGGGGACTACTGCCTTATTATCTTGCAGTCACAGACTTGAGAGCAATAAATGCAAACCCAAATGAGAAAAATGGGATCCCTGACAGCTGTGTCCGCATCAAGTACCAGTCTCTCAGTCGCCCCAGCCTGACAATGCTAGTCTCTGTTTAATGGTAAAATGAGACTTCACCATGATTTTCAAGTGAAGATATCTTCAAAACATTGTTTACAGAATGAGATGTAACTCTACGGATACCTCATAGAAGACAATCCAAGATCATACTTCATTAATTTGAAAGAATACTTATCTTAAAGGAAGCATCAAGAATTCAGTATTTGCATTTAAAAATACTTTTTAAAGGCCATTTTATATCAAGCCAATGCTGGAACACTGAATTTTTAAATTATGTAATCTTGACACCCAGCTTCTGGAATTGCTGCTCTCTTTTTTATGGAAGTTATTTCTCAACAGATTTCAGAAAGTACTAATTATCCAGAGAATGGAATAAGCATGTATTCCTAAGTGTTTCAGAAATCTTTTATTTCACAAATAAGTCTTAATACAGTTATACTTTTAAACAAGTTTTTCCAGATGCTACAGGGTTTTGAATCTCAAAATTAACAGTATTGATTATATGTAATCTTAGAACCAAATCTTTCCTTACTAAGTTATTTAGTAAATATTTTCAATATTAATCTAAATGACAGAAATTAGTCTTAAACTCAAATTACTATATGATGATTTAAATAAAATAAAGTAGCAAGGCTGGAATATGGAGTTTCAGATTTGTGTGTCCCCCAAATCATATTGATTGTTCTGGAATTGTCTTAAAAATAGCAAGAGAGTACAAAAGGTAAACAGTGATCCTCTGTCCCTTTAAGAATGCCAACAATTTGTATAAAAAGTTTGGTACCTTGGTTTCTGCCTTCATACCAAATAGTCTGTGTGTGTCTTTCAGGGTGAAACTAAGGTTCAGTTTGTAATACTCTTATATGTATTATAGTAACCTCTTGCATGTAGAGTAACCACATTATTCCAGAGAGAATTTCTGTTTTGCAATGTAGGTTAGAGATTCTCGTGGACTCCATAAAACCTAAGATATAATTTTGAGATTTTCCCAAGAATATCATAGCAGAACAGTCCAAAGTAGTTGGAAAGAAGATAATACTTTGAAAAAGCAGAAATGTAAAGGGTTTTTGACCTAATGTGCATGTTTAAAAGCACTAGGGCAGTGGTTCTCAACCTGTGAGTCATGACCGACAGGAACTGTATTAAAGGGCCACGGCATTAGGAAGGTTGAGAACCACTGCACTAGGGTGTGTTGTAGGGAGATAAGTTTCCAAACTGAAGTCAACATAATTGGTAACAGTTGTGTTAAAGAGGCAGCTTTGATTATGCCTGTTTTCATTTTGCAATCACTGATTTTGAGTTACTTATGCACATTGGGAGTCCCTTTTCAATAGGGACAGTTTCTTATACTAGGAATGGATATGGTCCTTGGGCTCCTCAGAGAATCAGTAGATTGACAGTACATCCAGCAAGTTGTGAGTTGAAATTTGAGATAGGCATGACTTAATATAAATGAAGAATAGGAAACACATTTCATCTTTCTCCCAAGTACCTTCCTATATGTAAACCTAAGATAAGAAAACCTGGGCTTTAAAGATTGTTGGAGTTACTGGTATCCAAAAAAGGATTGATGGTACCTAATAAAACCCAATAGATGTTGAATTGAATTGAATTGAATTGAAATTTACTTTATGGGATTCTTACTGTAAAGTCATTTAAAATAATGATTTGAGCCAGGTGGCTCAAAGGATTACAGGTGTGAGTCACCTGTAATCCTAGCATTCTGGGAAGCTGAGGCAAGTGTATTGCTTGAGCTCACAAGTTCAAGACCAGCCAAAGCCAAGAGCAAGACCTCATCTCTACTAAAAATAGAAAAACTGAGGCAAGAGTATCACTTGCACCCAAGAGTTGGAGATTGCTGTGAGCTATGATGATGTCATGGCACTCTACCTAGGGCAATAGCTTGAGACTGTCTCAAAAGAAGTTATTAAAATAATAATTTGAATTTCTCAAATTTTAAGAGCATATAAACTAAGTCAAAATACTCTTACATATTGAGAGCTATTTTGTGGATACCTGAACTTTTCTGGACTTTGGGTATCTAGCAAGAGAAAGGAAAAAATTATACATTATTCACTGTCTATTATACTTGTTTCTTGTAAACTTTCCCTTATCTGTAAAGGCAGATCTTGCTTTTCATATCAACCTATTCCTTAAAAAGTTATTTGGAAAAGCAAAAATTCATTTGAGGATTAAAAAGAATCCTTTTGCAAATTACAGAAACCTTGAAAACTTTTGTAAATCTTTAACAATCATATTCTGCTTAAAGTGAGGTATGCATGAAGTTTCCTGTGCTTTGTTTTTATAGCAAGAACTACAGATTTTGTGTTTGTACTTTATCAAGACCATTAGATTTGGGAATTGATAGATTTCACTTTTGTAATTTGACAAAACCCACAGAGAAGGACAACTTCTCTTCTTAACTTAGCAGAGACTGAACAGGTTCTGACAGAAGAGTGTTTGGTCTGTCCTTCACTAGTTGAGCTACAACCATGGGTTACACTTGGCTGAGTTCACAAAAAGGTATTGCCCTATAAAAGCAGAGGCGGAGTTGGACAAACATGTAACATTGTTAATTTTGCACTGGTAGGACAACAGAACAGATCATGTTAAAACTTAGCAATTCTTCATTGTGATGTATTTGAATTAATATTTGCAAATAATCAGAGTTACCCTGTGTACATAAACCTGTGTTTCACAACTCTTGGGCAGATGCAGCCTTTTGATTTAAGAAAACACTTGTTTCACTAACAAGTATGCTGATTTCAGAATCTAATGAGAATATAGTTGAATAAGGCATATTTCAGAGGGCTTTGATATGTAGAACTAGAAGCTATTGTAAGTCCTATATACGTTTCCACTAGCTATGTAATGTGAGCATAGGTTTTCACATTTGTGTTTGCTAAATCACTGGGTTTATTTTATTGTTTTTTTCAACTTTGGGTGCTTTATTTCCATTCTGTAAAACTAAGTTTCCAGATCTCAGAAATCTCAGTGTTCTATTTCTTGAAGCCAAATGTCCCAGCTGACAGTGTTTGTCTTCAGTGGATTTCCCATTAGACATAGTCAACATCACTTACCTTTCAATGTTGAGGAAAGTCTTCCAGAGAGAAAGAACCACTTAGAAATGTATTTCCAGGTGGGGAAGAACCTTTTTTTGTTTGTTTCTTTGTTTGTTTTGAAAGAACCTTTTTTTAACTTCCTTATCCAGATTTCTCTGCACACTAAACTTCACAGAGTAAGTAAATTAGGAATAGACTATACTTTGCAGTCTCAGTGAAGATCATTGCTAGTAAGACTTTGGGTTACGTTCTCAAATGACCATTCTTACAGCCTTTGTGTTAATCATTCAGTTCTGAAACAAGCTTCAGTGAGCTAAATTTTTTGTATGCATTTATATTAATTGTTTCAACATAATGGATAAAATATTCTTACAGAGTTTGAGTCCCTTTGAGATAAAGTTTTCAGCCATTTTGCTGTTGACTCTGCCTTGTATATAGTAAATTTAAAGTTACAGAATGTGTTCCTAGATATAAGATTCGTTCATTTGGGTCAGTTTGCCTTTGAACCATGCTTAGCTCATGAACCAGTCAGGGATTAGCCATAAATGAACAGTGACACCTTCTCATACGCTGTGTTGAAGGGAGGCAAGCCTTATCTCCACATTATTAATGAAGTTTCATATCTCTGTAGTCAAAATACCGTTTGCACATCCTAACCCCAGATCTGTCATGTGAATCCTGTCGGCCAGGCCTTCAGATTTGTCTTACTGATTGCCTATTGAATATATTTTTGATGTTGGTGGGTGCATGCAAATTGGAGAGAAGAAAAACTTTTGTAGAAGTTCCTTCATGTCAAATTATGTGTGTGCATTCAGGCCAGCCAGTCACTGAATTCTTGCTTACAAAGGGTTTAACCTGATCTTCCAGTCATATTGTGAGGACCAACAAACATTTTCTGAGTTTTGGTAAGACTGGAAAACATACGGAGACTATCCCAGTTAAACCTATGATAGTGTCTATTTAAATAGTACAATTAAGTATATTCACAAATAACTGCAACACAAAATTGAAATGTGCCAGTATGTCAGCTTTCTATCTGGAAGATACTGTATATTTGGAATGCTTATACTTCTCTAAATAAATATTATTAAATAAGCCATATCACAGATTAAGAAATTGTATATACTTTTCTATATGCCCCTTTAGAAACCACGTATTTTGCATATGATTGACTTTAGAAAGATTTTGAAGCTGGGGTTTGTCCATGTAATTAGATCAAATTATATGTATATGTACTGTATTTGCAATTTTCAAATTGTAATTTCCTATACCTTTATTAAATAAAGTATTGTTTTGACATGTGGTTTATTAAAAAGTGAAAATATACAGTCCTTTAATTTTTTGCTCTTTTTATTGAACAAGTAATACTAGTAAACCTAGAAATATATTCTTCTTAAAAAGAAAGCATTGGAAAATAGCTTATAACCTCTCTAGTTTTATAATCTCAGATTATAATACCTCCTGGGAAAAATCTTCTAGATAGGAAAAAAAGATATTAAAAGAACTCTTCTCTTTTGGTGTGGGTAACTTGTAACGTTCCTACAGTCCCAGCAACAATGGCAGAGAAAGGGTCAGGAAACTATGCCTCAGACCAAATCTGGCCTGCAGCCTATTTTGTTTTGTCCCAAGAGCTAAGAATGGCTTTTGCATTTTGGTTCCAATATAAGTAGGATGAAAATAACTTTAAATAAATTTAATTGTCCATAAATAGTTTTTGGAACACAGTATATTCATCGAATTATGTGTTGTCTGTGGGCACTCACGCTACTTTGGCAGAGTTGAGAAGTTATGACAAATATAAAATATTTACTATCTGGCCCTTTATAGGAAAAGTTTGACAACTCCTGCTGCAGACTGTTGAACTATGTTGAGGGTAGAACAGCATATGTGGATGCAGTAAACCCTCTGGAGCCTACTTAGAAGATTTCATGACTGGCAAATCTGAGCCCATCTGAGTCACCAAAGGTTTTTTCTCTCCCTTGACCTTATTTCTTTTTCTTTACTCCCGTTTGGGTTGGCAGCTGTATATAAGAGTAGCAAGATTTCAATATTATTCATGTATCATATGTTCTAACTAGCAAAGCAGTTTTCTTCCCAGCAACAGCATGATCACCAGGATCATTTAAGTATACTTTACAACTTAAAAGCTTATTTACTTGATTTTTTTAGATTTTTCACATATTATGACAAAAAAAATAAAGGAAATAAAAATATGTATAGTAGGGTGGTGCCTGTGGCTCAAGGAGTAGGGGCACCGGCCCCATATGCTGGAGGTGGCAGGTTCAAACCCAGCTCCAGCCAAAAACTGCAAAGGGAAAAAAAATGTATAGAATATTTATGTAGTTTGTGCCAACTGGAACCCACAAATGAAAAATCACATTTTATCTGCAAAATAAGATGAAAATTGGTTATATGTTCTTTAAAGTTTTCAAGTTTCCTAGGAAAAGACAACTGTAATTTTAAAAGGAATAATAAAATAAAGTTGTAAATAAGATATGCTAGTAAATCCCGAGATGTTGCATTATTATTTGGTTACCTACCTGGCTATAGTTCTATTTGGATGGGGGTTTTTTTCTGTGTCGCATGTTGAATATTTATTTGGGGCAACAGTCTTAAAAGCTCTCGTTTATACTAAACCATTTTACTTAGTATAGAATAATACTATTCTATTATTAGAATAATAGAATATCCTATTATTCGTAGAATAATATTTTTGGTTATATTTCTACTCTACTGTGGTCTCATTATAATTGCTATAATCTGTGAAATAAACTACACATAAATAGGAAGTATAAAGCCCTGTGACTAAATATAATCTCTACATGAATCATGTGTTTAAGATTAGGAGTTTTAAAAATCCAGCCTCAGTGGCCTATCGCCAAATATATCATTTTCGCAGTATTCTGGTTTAACAGGCTCTCATGTGAGCTTTACAGAGCATTACAAACTATAAAGGTTGGCCATAGAAGTAGTGCCCAATAAACACGAAGATGATACTTTGTGAATTGCCAAATAGCTTTCCGTATCTCCTCTGCTTTTCCAGAATTTGTTCTAATTTGATTTTCAGATTCCCCCTGTCACTTGCCAGTTTTTTGCACGTTGATTTGTTGTTTGCTGGGGTGATTTTTAACACTTTTATTCACTTTAACAAAATGTTGACATTATGAGAAAAATGTGGGTTGATTTTTCTCCAAAATATATTGAGCTATTTCTTGGTAAGAGAATGGGATATTTTTTAATAGGATATTGTTAGAAGACATCATGAAAGCAACTCTCGTCCCAGAGCAAGACAGACAACGTCTGTTTCCTTGACTTTCTTAGGATTTTGAAGAGCTGACTCCACTTCCTTTCTAAAGGAAACCTGCTAACAGTTTTAATGGTTACAGAGATATTTGCCTTTGAACAGTGATCACAGTGAATGTTGGACCTCAGTCAGGGCATAAATAAGGATTGGAGTGAAGGTAGAAAATGTGTCCTGGACTTCCATTCTTTTATCTGTCATGCTTACCTGGGAAGACTATCCTGGTCCAATAGGCTCTTACTAATTTGTAGCTTGACTGAAGTTTCAGCATTATCAGAACACAAGACTATTCTATCTTTCTTTGCTTTATATAAGAATGTTTTCCAAAGTCTGGGTTATTTTTAAAATCCTTAAGACAGAGTGTTATGTAATTTAGTATATTAGTCATTGATGTACATTTGGTTTTAGAAGCTTTTTTCCTCTTTTAAAATAACATGATACTGAAATTGGGAAATCTCAAAAAGTTGATTCAATTATTTGGAAATAGTTGTTTTCTAAGCAGATTCATTCATATTTCCAATTGGTATCAATTTCATAGTCATTCAACCAAGGATTTTTTTAAGCATATAAGTATAGGAAAATATTTATGTATTTATTCTTTATGTGTTTTTTATTTCAAGTTAATGAGAGGGTACAACCAACCAGGTCAAATTAATATTTGTTAGGAAGAGTCCTTATGGTTATGTCCCGCACTCAAAAGTTTTGCCACACACCCCCACACTGTGCCCACTCAATGGGGAGCCCCCTTCCTCCCCTGAACTGAGGATTTTTGAAAACCATCTCCCTGCTACTGAACATGCTATTGGAAATAGAGTACAAAACTGCTGTGAATTTTAACTTAAACAAGAAATAAGACAACGTTATGTTTTTAGAGGGCATCTTAGGCCTTATCCTCACTCCTACAGATGTAACATCACACTTGTCTCCCATTAGGGAGAGCTCAAAAACCATCACCAGTAGTAAGATGAAGTCCATCTTCTTCATAATGACATGAGAGACCTAATCTGGTCACTACTTACCAGACTACCACAAAGTTTCCTCCTTGTACACATCCCATGTGTGAGCCATACCAAACTACAGTCAGCTTCGGTTAACCAGAGAAATAAATAATTGCCAGCACTATTGAGCCCTTCTACATTCCAGACACTTCTGTGCACTTTATATGTAATCCTCATGATGGTGCCATGAGGAACATTACAATCCTCACAAGGAGAGTTTGAGTAAATTGCCCAAAGTCATATGGGTAGAGTTGTAACCAGGATAGAAGGTCACAGACAACTCTTAAATAAATAACTAGTAACATGTAATGTAAAATTTACTATGTTTCTTGAGTTCTTGTTTTTTGGGATATCAGAATGATACTGAATCAGGTCCTCACAAGCTCCTCTGATCATCCTTTCCTCTCTCCTCAGCCCTCACAGCCATGACTGGGAGGCGCTGGGACCTGAGCCACAGAGGCAGAGCTGGGCGCCTCTTGGCCAGCCACTGCTTCACTGCTGGTCTTTACACTTCCCCATTCACACCTGGTCTTGTGAGAGGAAGAGGCAGTGGCATGTTACAGTCAACATACTACAGCATCTGCTGGTCATAGCATTTTATAATATTTTTTCCCTCCAATCTTAAATCAATGCACATATGGTTGGAGAAAGGGAAGGGAGGCTAACTCAAGGAGAAGCCATCACCAGGACTGGGCGAGACAAACAGCTCAGAAATGCACAGAGAATGTGAACCCATTGCAAACAAAAGCATAATCCTCTGGTAATTCACAGAAATATCCAGGAAGTCTTTGAACATCTCACAAGTCACAGATGTAAGGGTTAAAACTGATTCATCTTGGTTGGGGGTTGGATAAGCAGTTGATATCTGGGTTAGGGACTAGGTAGCTGTAAACCAAATGTTCAGATGCTTTCCTTGTGAGATCACACAGATACAGGCTCTTCTCAGACCAGACTGCCTGGGCCTCCATCCTGGCTCTCCCTAGCAGTGTGATTTTGGGAAAGTCACTGAACTTCTCTGTGCTTCAGTTTCTCCATCTGAAAATGGGGATAATAAATGTCCCAACCTAATGTGACTTTTATGGAGATTAAAGAAGCTATATTACAAAAGTGCCAAGAACACACAAAACTCAAATGCCAGCTATTATCACTATGAGTTAACTTTTTACAAATGCATTACCTATTGTTATTTTCTGCCTAACTAAAGGAGGATTGCCTTAATCTTACAGCTTCCAAAACAAGGCACATTTTATCCTCTGCTATTTTGCCTCCCTCTTTACCTGGAAGATCTTTCCCCCAATTTCTTTAACTTACTAAACCAACTGCCCCTAAAGACACTACCCCAAAAGCATCATCTGCAAGAACACTGTCCTGCTCTCCCTGTGTGAGTTAGAAGTTTCCCTCTGCTCCATCATCTGGTGACCACAGACAGCCACCACTGCCCAGTTACCGCAAGCCCACTGGGGTGGGACCTAGGTCATCTCTTTGAATCTCCAGTGTGGGAGACACAGGAGGGCTGGATGAATGTTCCCACGGTTAGAAACTACATATTCATTACATATCTATTTTTACACAGTAAATTTTGAAAGAGCCCTAAAAACCCCCACTGTCAATGCACTAATCTCTTTCCTATAATGTAACTGAAACCCTATCATAAAGCTTTTCTATAAAAATACACTAGATTGGTCATCTCCAAATTACAAAGAATTGGGTTTTTATAGAGTATGTGTAGTTATGCTAGAGCTATGCAAGTTTTTATGGTTTTCTTTATCTGTTTAAGATTGCAATAAAAATTAGATACTTTTCTGAAACACCTCAGATAATTATATAATTACAACTAAATTAGTGTTAATAACCAGCAGTTATTATAGAATCTGATAATATCTGAGGCCATCAATAGCACTAAGCTGGTTCCTGACAATTCTGGCCTTGCTGATGACAGCTTGTTTTTATAAAAGACTTTTTTTTTTCGAGACAGAGTCTCACTATGTTGCCCTCAGTAGTGTGCTGTAGCCTCACAGCTCACAGCAGCCTCCAACTCTTAGGCTTAAGCAATTCTCTTGCCTCAGCCTCCCAAGTAGCTGGGACTACAGGCACCTGCCACAACACCTGGCTATTTTTTTGTTGTTGTTGCTGTAATTTAGCTGGCCTGGGCCGGGTTCAAACGCGCCACCTTTGGTGTATGTGGCTGGCGCCATAAGCACTGTGCTGTGGGCCTAAAAGACTTTCTTTTTAAAAGCTGAATCAATAACATGACTCCTTTCAGCTTGGAATTAAGTAATAGTTCACACTACTTTCAAAGTATTAATGGATTTTAAAACCAATAATCTAGGCTGGGCATGATGGCTCATGCCTATAATTGCAGCACTTTGGGATGCTGAGGTGAAAGGATTGCTTGAAGCCAGGAGTTTATAACCAGCCTAGGCAACATAGCAAGATGCTGTCTCTACAAAAAATAAAAAATTGGGACATGGTGGCACACACCTGAAGCCCTAGCTACTCAGAAGATGAGGCAGGAGAACTACTTGAGCCCAGAAATTTGAGGTCTCAATGAGCTATGCTCATGCCACTGCACTCTAGCCTGGGTGTCAGAGCAAAACCCTGTCTCAAAAACAAACAAACAAAAAAACCCAATCTATTCTTCAATATCCTTCTTTAAAAAAAATGAAAGAATCAATAATCTTTAGTCTTTATTCTTATTTAACCAAGTGTATATAAATACAGTAGAACCTCCATAGTTGACCACCTACCTGCAATGACCACCTCCTTAAGTTGACCTACTTTTTATAGACCAGACATGCACCACATGTACATATCAGCACAGTAGGCCTAGTTCCTTATGTTGACATCCTCCATAAATTGACCAGTTTTTTACAGTCCCTTCGATGGTCAACAGAGATTCTATTCTACATTGTATTAAAAGATAGAAGAACTGATACTGGTTCCAGCTTTGCTAAGTGTGTTTCATTAGACAAGTTACTCCTTTGCTGGGCCTCAATCTGGCTGCCTGATTGGTAATAATAATAATAATAATAGGTTGTTTAGTACTATATATGCCATGCACTGTTCTAAAACCTTTTGTGGTATTAATTTAGTAAACCCTACCAGTCAGCCCTGTTAGTTAGTATTATCTCTATTAACGGTTGAGGAAACTGATGCAGAGAAAGGTTAAGTATCTTGTCCAAGGTTAACTAATAAGTAATAGAGCTTGGATTCCAATCCAGTCTGACTCCAGCATTCCGGCTCTTAGCCTTTAAGATAAGATTAGAGCAGGGACCAACTTTGTCAAGTATCTGCCCACAGAATTATCTAATGCTCTCAGAGAGGTGGCGTCAGGCCACAGTAAGAACCTACCTGCAGGAGCAGCTGTGCGGGAGGGAGGGCTGTGAATGAGGAGGATAGTGCAGGAAATGGTGCCTTATCTATCAGTAATTGGCCAACTGGATGTGCATGTTGCCTTAACTCTGTCCCGTCTCTCCTAGAACTGCCAGGGGCTTTCTGACATTGTTCACAAATAACAACCCTGAAGGGGCTACGCTTTGCTGCCTTTGCTCCTGTACACTTTGTTGGTGAGACACCAAGGAGAGACAGCATAGTGCTTGGGAAGGAGAGGGTTCAGATCCAGTCTGCAGTAGGTTCAGTCTCAGCTCTGTGAAGTTCAGAGCTCTGTGATTTTGGTAAGGGTCTAAATCTTTTTAAGCCCCCTTTTCTTCATCTGTATGAGATAACACCCTGAAACTCACAAAATGGCTTTAAGGATTAACTTGAGTAATGTGCCTAACATATCTCACACAGTGCTTGATATTCAATGAATTATTGGCTCTTTCCTCCACTCCTTATTCTGTGATTGAGAAATGACAGGAGTCTGTACTGCACACATCCAGTTAACTTAGTCTAATTCAGGTAGATTCCATTATCACAGATTAATCTGAGGATGGAAAGAGACTTGACAGTAGCAGGTTTTATGCCACGTTATTTCATACATATCAGTTTCCCCTAAGTGAAGAAGAATTGACCTTGAGTTTGAATCCAAGTTACTTGGTATAACTTTGGGTAAGTTACTTGACCTCATTGGGCTATTTTTTCACTGGTACAGTGTGTGTGTTTTTTTGGGGGGGGGTCTCATAATGTGTTACCTGCCCTCATAGGATAGTCATGAGCATTAAATGACAATGCAGGCTTGGCTCCTGTAGCCCAGTGGTTAGGTTGCTGGCCACATACACCAGGGCTGGCAGGTTTAAACATGGCCTGGGCCTGCTAAAACAACAATGACAACAGCAACAAAAAAATGGCCGGCCATTGGGGTGGGCACCCGTAGTCCCAGCTACTGGGGAGGCTGAGGCAAGAGAATCACTTAAGCCTAAGAGTTAAAGGTTGCTGTGAGCTGTGACACCACAATACTCTACCGAGGGTGACAAAATGGGACTCTAGTCTCAAAAAAATAAAAATAAAAATAAAATGATAATGCATATAAAGTTCCTGGCATATGTTAGTGTTCAATAAATGCTGGCTATCATTGTTATTCCTATTTTGGTTTCCTAAGCTTCCCTGGCCTCAACAGAGGCTTTCCAGATACCCTAAAAACAGGTTGAAAGTTACAAATATACAAGGAGGATGCAGAGTCTGCTTCACAAATGAGTCACAATAGTCCCAGCACAGAACATGCCGTCAGCTAAGGAATGACCTCCTAGCATAGCCCCTTCCCTCATCCTAATACCATAGGCTATGGAGGGGAGGAGGGCTGCTCTGGGGAATATGTCCAGGAGCAGAATCTGATTAGTCATGAGCAGAAGGACCTAAAAATTTTTAGGAAGCCTCCTGGTTCAATACATCCACACCCACTAAATCATGGCTTAAAAATAGTTTTTCTCTGACAAGAGACCTAATTAGAGATGTGTCTATGTCATGTCACAGTGACAGAATGAGAGCTCAGATTGTGTCTCGTTCCCATAAACTCAATCTCCCGTGTTCTCCCACACCCTACCTCAGGCACAGCTAGTACTAGCACATGTCCTCATCCTCTTCCCTTCACAATAAATGCTCTATACACACACCTGAAACACCAAGTTCACCAACAGCTATACCCCACCCTCCAAGCCATCACCCCCACCCTATGCCTGCTGCTTACCTTTGCAGGTTACCTCAGTAAGAGAGGGAGAGCCTTGATCTCTCATCTAACCCCAAACCCCTCCTGGGGCCATCTCAACAGCCTACATAGATTTTAACTACTCTAGTTTATTAACCACATTGGATTCTTCTTCCCAATTCTCAGTGGAATTCAATGTTGAATATACCCATAGACCAACCAATACCTGAGGACAGACAAGGTCCATGTCTGTTTGCCCTATCCCATCCTTAGTGTTACCACACTGCATGGCACAAAGTGGGCTTCAATAAAGTTTTACTCAATGAATGAAGAATGAACAAATTTAGATTTTAGAGGAGTGAAAGTCTCTCCCTGATATACAGCTGGAGTAATGAATATACTCTAGAATTGTGTTATCTAATATAATAGCCACTAGCCACATTTGGCTATTTAAATGTAAGTTAAAATTAATCAAAATTAAAATCTATTGTATGATCCAGGCGTTCCATTCTTAGGTATTTACCCAAGAAAAATGAAAGCATATATTTACACAAAGACTTGTGTAATGACAAGCTTTATTTGCAATGGCTAAAAACTGGGGGGTGGGAACAAATATTAATTCACAGATGAGCAGATGAAACAAATTGTGGTATATCCATACAATGGAATTATATTAGGCAGGGCAGGAGGAGGAATTACAAAAATAAGTAAATAAATAGGGTGGCTCCTGTGGTTCAATGAGTAGGACACTGGCCCCATATATTGAGGGTGGTGGGTTCAAACCTAGCCCCAGGCAAACTGCAAAAAAAAAAAAAATAGCTGGGCATTGTGGCAGGCACCTGTATTCCCAGCTACTTGGGAGGCTGAGGCAAGAGAATCGCCTAAGCCCAAAGAGCTGGAGGTTGCTGTGAGCTGTAACACCACAGCACTCTACCAACGGTGAAAAGTGAGACTCTGTCTCTAAAAAATAAATAAATAAATAAAACAAGAGCCTAGGATTTTTGGAGGTGATTTATGTTTTGTGGAGGGCTGTGCAGATGGCTTCTGAGGCCCTTGCAACTCTGACTTCATGTGATACTACACCAGCACTGTTCAACAGAACTTTCTACAATGTTAATATTTCATATATACACTAAGCAAGATGGTAACCCCAAGGCACATTTGGCTATTCAGTGCTTGAAATAT
The DNA here is from genome assembly GCA_963574575.1 of Galagoides demidoff. Taxonomy (NCBI): domain Eukaryota; kingdom Metazoa; phylum Chordata; class Mammalia; order Primates; family Galagidae; genus Galagoides; species Galagoides demidoff. The sequence continues at coordinate 22,755 of CAUYQV010048178.1, forward strand.
GGCTAACATAATTTAGGACAATGGTGTTTTAGGCAAGGAGGATGGAAGCAGAGATTGGGAATACATTCAAAGGGTGGAGTGTGATTTCTAACCAGGAGAATACTGAGGCGGGGTGAGGCGCAGTGGCTCAATCCTAGCACTTTAGAAGGCTGAGGTGAGTGGATTGCTTGAGCTCAGGAGTTTGAGACCAGTCTCATCAAGAGTGAGACCCCATCTCTATTAAAAATAGGAAAACTAGGCTCGGCGCCTGTGGCTCAATCGGCTAAGGCGCCAGCCACATACACCTAAGGTGGCGGGTTCGAATCCCCAGCCTGGGCCCGCCAAACAACAATGATGGCTGCAACCAAAAAAATGGCCAGGCGTTGTGGCAGGCGCCTGTGGTCCCAGCTACTTGGGAGGCGGAGGCAGGAGACT
>CAUYQV010048180.1:0-16446 GCA_963574575.1 Galagoides demidoff
GTCCCTAGACATTTTTGAGTTGGGTATGGGGCTCTGGATGCAAGAGCCTGCCCAATCCACCCTTCCCCATGCCAACTGCAAACTTGCCCTTCTCTGTCCATCTTATTTCTTCTTGCAGGGGAGAAAGGGAGCCTGGGATAAAAGTTCTGCCAAAGACAGAACTTTTCTGGCAGTGGGGGAAGCTGCATTGCTCAGTCACTACAGAGGTGACAGATTTGGGATGTGTATGGGCAGAGGGTCATGTTATTTTCTAGGGCCTCCAGTTCCCCATCTATAAAATGGGGGTGAAACTGGGTGGTGCCTGTGGCTCAAAGGAGTAGGGTGCTGGTCCCATATGCTGGAGATGGCAGGTTCAAACCCAACCCCGGCCAAAAACTGCAAAAAAAAAAAAAAAAAAAAAAAAGAATGAAATTGCCATGGAGTTAAACAGATGTGATTGCCTTTACAGAAAAGCATACACAGAAACAGGCACTTCTGTTGCTTGAAGAGTGTGTGCACAGGGTGAAGCTAGTGAGGCCTCCAGGGAGCAGATGCTATGGAGGTTCTTAGCTGGGGACCCTGTGCTCACACAGCTGGCTGTGAGAGTGAGTGCCTCTCTGGATCCTGGCCCTTTGTTCTTGGAGTCAACATTTTCTTCTGCTTCTCTTTCTGCTCCAAGGACAGATCTTATTTGGGTGTGACTTAGAGAGATGAACTAGATTGAGGGCCAGGGAACTGGATTTGAGGAAAACAAGTCATTTTTGAGGAAACAAAGTCATTTTTTCTCCCTTTAGCCACATTTTGTAGCAGCCATGCCCCAGAGCCTTCGGTCTGGCCTTCCTTGTTTTATTTCCTTTGGAATTATCTGCAGGGTCCACACTGCTTCCTGTTCCAAATTCTGGAACTTTCTTCTCCTCCCAGCTCAGTTTCTGAGGTCCCCCTCTTTGCTTCCCTTGACCTTTACCTCTTGTTTGTTAATGGTCTTGACCTTGCGTGTGGTTATGCTGGGGCGCATTAGGCCTTCCCTAACGCAGGTGCATCATGCTTCCCCCATCAGGCAAGGAGCTGCCTGCGGGTGTCTAAGAGCATCTCTTCCCCATCATTACCAAGAAGCAGAGTGGACGTTTTTTGGAGTCAGATAATGTATTTCATTGATTCTAAGATAGACCCCCCCCATTATCACATCTGAAATCAGCATGCATTTCATGTGTCATATCCAAGTTAACTAGCAGGACTTTTCTTTCTTGGTATACAAAATATTTATGATGTGTCTTGGGATTGATGAACAATGATGGATCTGCATTTGAGCGTCTAACATGTACTTGCTGTGTGACCTTGGGGAAGTCACCTCACTTGCGAACCTCCATTTGCTCACCTGTAGGATGAAGTGTTAATGTTAGATTGGTCCAGCTGTTTTTGACCTACAAAAATTTCATATGGTTGAACTTTATAGTATTGTCTGCATAGTGTTGTTGTGAGGATTAAAGGAGAGGTGGTTAAGGCTGTTTGCACAGTGCCTGGCGCTGAATAAATGTTAGGAGAAAAAGGAGGCCTGCCCAAGGGTGGAAGCCATGTCTTCACCGTCAGACTCTGAGCTCTGAGGCTATCTGCTTCTCGCGTGCCCTCTGCTGTGTGCTAACTCTGGTGCTCAGTACTTCGTGCAGCCCAGCATGTGGCATCGCTTTGCTCACACATAACCCACATGCCCACAGTGCAATGAATGGGTTCACCAGCAGCTTGTATCAATTACCCACTGACCCAGAGAGCAAGAGGGGTGCCCTTCCCAGGATGCCCCTGATGTCTGCTCCCAGACTCCCTCTGGACCGTTATTTAGCATACATCTGCAGCCATGGGCCTCTGGTTCCTCCCTGCATTTGCAGCATTTTCATTGAAATGCATTTTGTATACATTCAGAACTGGGAAGATCCTGGTTATGGGATGGTCTTAAGGGGTTGGTCTGGGCATCCTGATCAGTCCCTGTTGGATGGGGTGTCCAATCTTGCTTCCTGGCCAGGCCAGTGTTGACCAGAGAGGATCTGTGGCCCTGGGGGGATAGGCCTGGCTGGCTATACTGGGAGACACCTGGTAATGAGACCACGCACAAAAGCTGGGGAGGACAGAGTCCCCATGGTGATCATACAGATGGAAGATAATGAGATGGAGTGAGATCCGGGGGGAGTGGCGGCTTCGACTCCAGATCCTTTGGTGCCATCCTAAATGGTGGTTAAGGATAGCAGAGGGGGAAAAATGGAGCAAGAAGGAGCAAAGATTCTGGTTTGTGTGAAGAGGGTTCCAATCCACAGGAGACAATTAAATCTTGCACTATTACAGGGACTGATGCAGACAGGCTGCTGATGGAAGGGGGTTTATAGAGTTCTCAGAACAACTGCAGGGATGAGCTTGTAAAATATGGGAATGGGAGAGACTTCTGCAAAGCTTTCCTGCATTTGCTTTGCAGAACTGAGATATGCTATTCCAAAGGCTGCCCAATTGGGCGGAAAAGCAGGAGCCCAGGACTTCCCAGGGCTTCAGGCATCACAATTTTTTGTCTATGGTGAAGAATCACAGAATCGAGGCTGAAAAGGACCCGAGTGGTCATTCTAGGCACCAGGTTCTCAAACGTTACTGGGCATTAGAGTTAACTGGATTACTCATTAAAATACAGGTTGCTGTACTGGGGGTGTGGGGTGAGTGAGGTCTGAGAATTTGCCTTTTAACAGGTTCCCAGTTAATGCTGAAATTGCTTGCCTGGGGACCACACTTTGAGAACCACTGTTCCAGGTCGGTGAAGACCTCACTGCGCACAGGTGGATGTCTAGTGTGGGATTGAATGCCGTCTGTAATAGGAAGCGCAGTATTTTTAGGCCCCACCCGTTCTTTATTGTGTTTTGGCTCACTTCAATCTTTATTGCAAACATGCCCCTAAAAAGCTGACGTGTGTCTCCCTATAGTTCCAGGAGGGCCACATAACCAGAATGTTGAGAGTATCAATGCTAAAATCCGTGTGTCTGAGTTTAAACTCCCCTTCCTTCCCTCGTGGCTGTGTGACTTTGGGTAAGTCACTTCATTTTCCTAACATTAGAGAAATGTTAGAATTCCTCACCTGTAAAATGGGAATAATGACGGATTTCATCTCACTGGATTATTGTGGGAATTAACATGCCTGACACAAAGGAAGCTCTCAGTACATTTTAGCAACCTAGTGTTGTGAGTGCGTTCATAGATTCTGGAGTTGAACAGCCTGTGTTTGAAGGCTGCCTTCGTCACTTCCCACCTGTGTAATCTTGGGCAAAACTATTCAGTCTCTCCAAATAATAATAATAATAATAATACACATAGTACCTGCTTCATGGGGTTTTTGTAAGGATTAAATGAATTAATGCATAATAAAGTGCTTAGAACACAGCCATGCTATGCACTCAATAAATGTTATCTATGACTCTTACTATCATGGTCATTCTGCCCACTGATGTTGGTTCGGATTGGTTCCTACGCTGTAGCCCCACAGGAATATAAAGGCATTTTTCCCAACAAAAGGGGCCTAATTCCTCCAGCACAGTGTTGATAGCTGAACCCAGTCCTGCTTATTTATTTGAAACCAGTAAGATCATCACCTTCTCAGATCTCTGCTTCAGTGTCTAGTTAAATGACCCCGGATTATTTCAGCCTTTTTAGCAGCCATTTCACTCTGTTGGTTTATACTGAGCTGGTGGTCTCATGAGATCACAAGGTCTTTTCCACAAGCATCGCCACTGATCTATAACTTCTCTCATCCTCCCTTTGGCAGTTGATCTTTTGAGCCTAAAGGCAGAACTGTCATTTATCCCCAGTAAATTCTGTCATTAAACCTTCCTGTGGTTATCCTTGCACATTGTTTCTGGACCACCAAAGCCTATTCCCACTGCTCCATCCTTGCAGGCATGAATGACTCCCTCTTCTTCCTCCTTTGCTGTCCTCCTGGAGTCTGGGGTAGAGGGGTAAGTGGTTATTGACCTGTAGTATGGTTGGGGCTGGGAACCACTGTTCAGAGCAGTGAAGCTTTGGGGGCTCCCATTTCATTGCCTAGCATTCCTCTGGAGCTTGGGGTGCACACATCTTCCCTTCCTTCAGCTAAGCCTTCCATAAACACATTAGGCAGGAAAGGCCCCATGTCAGAGTCTATTGGCTTTATTCAAGTGGTTGTGGACCCACTACCCTATGTTTTAGCCAGCTTCAGAATCCCACAGGCTTCCTTACATCCTCAGGCCCTTCATGGTCTGCATGGGTGGCGTCTGTGGCCTCCTGTGCTGTCCCTCTTTGCCTCCTGCTTTCTGCTTTCCCGTGCTGGACACTCACTCCCGAGGAAGCACTGTGCTTCCCCACCCCTGGGGCCCTGCCCTGCTTTCCTTTCTGGCCGACTTCAACTCACACTCAGGTCTCCGTGTACATGTCCTTTCCTCCAGGAAGCCTTTCTCAACCTCCTGTGAGTCCCCACAGCATCCTGTTATAGCACTTGTATTGTGAGTCTCCGTTACTTTAGAGATAAGCACTGGACAAGCGTGGGCCACAGCTGGCCCATGCACCACTTTCTCCAGTGCATCTAACATAGGGCAGGACTCATAGTAGATGGTTCAGAAATAGTTGTTGAATTAATGAATGCGTTGACGAATATAGTCTTTTTTTTTTTTTTGAGGCAGTGTCTCATTATGTTGCTCTCAGTAGAGTGCTATGGCATCACAGCTCTCAGCAACCTCAAACTTTTGGGCTTAAGCAATTCTCTTGCCTCAGCCTCCCAAGTAGCTGGCACTATAGGCGCCCACCACAACGCCCAGCTATTTATTTTGTTACAGTTGTCGTTGCTGTTTAGGTGGCCCAGGCCGGGTTCGAACTTGCCATCCTCGGTGTATGTGGCTGGCTCCATAACCACTGTGCTACGGGTGCTGAGCTGAATGTAGTCATTTGAATGTAAGTCCCACCTAACTGCCCTGGCATACAGCCTAGTGCTTTCCATTTTATCAATGAGGATTTCATGAAAGACACTGTTAGATTTTTCTAGGCACTAATGATGTCCGTGGTGTTGTTCTGACACACCAATTTGGCAGCTTCTTCTGTCTGGCAGAGCCGGAGTATCTGGAGGTGCGGGCTCCTCTTTTCCAAGGATTGGACTTTGCATTCATTACCTGGCTTGTATCATGATGATTCTCCCCTTCAGAGAGACACACGCTGTCTACTTCAAGAGGAGGCTAGAAGAGAAGCCATGCCCCTCCTGTCTTTTCTGCCCTCACTTCTCTCTCCTTCTCACTTGCCCCTCAACATCTTGGTTGTTTTTTGGGAGATGAACCAAGGAAGGGAACTTCTGCTGTGCCGTCAGCACAGCTGTCAGGCATCACACTGCTGCCAGGCTCCCCTTTCCTTGACTTCTACAGCACTGGAGCCTGCTAGATGTGTAGACTTCTGGTCTACATGACAGCTTTGTATAAAGCAGAGGTGTTGATGGTTCACTTGGATGTTAGGCTGTATAGACAGTCAACCTGGGAATTCAGGCATCATTCACACTGGGCTCTGGGGAATGTGTGTGAATGTGTGTTGTGTACTTGTAAGAGCTGACCAAATGGAGGTTTACTTCTTCAGCACAGGCCTCCTAAACTGGGGCTTAACCGCCATTCTTGATCCCCAGCCTGATAAGTGAGTATGGTGACTTGCCTTTGTATTGGTGAGGACTTAATGATCCCAGTTCCTGACTGACTGTATATATCACTGCGGCTGAGAGTGAGGATAGGACAGGTTTGCAGTGGAGCCCTGGGCTTCCCCTCCCAAAGACAACAGACCTGGCTCTCCCCCAAGGTGAGGCCCTCCCCCCATTTCTTGCTTCCCTCCCTGGGGAAACAGATGACACATGATGAACAGGAAGAGCCCGTTGCCTCCATGACCATTTTTCCTACCCATTTAATAGAGGTGACAGCCGTCTATTTTACTTGTCTCGTAACATTGAATCAGTAAATAAAATATGGGTGAACTCTCAGGTTTAGCTGAATTATGGCTGGTCCACGGGGACTGAGGGCTGGGGGAGAGTTGAACCGAGAGACTGAATCCTTGTCTTCTTGCAAGAGCAGCAGAGTCTCCTATATTCCCCCTGGATCCAGAAAATCTTTCAGTGCTAGAGGAGTCCAGGCAAGATCATCCTGTTTGATGGTCTCTTGAGTCCGTGGAAGAACCAGAACACAAGTAGAAGCACCACAAGTGCTGGGGCTACAGGGGAACTAGACATCTCCATTCTTTTCCGTCACACATGAGGATGCCGCGGACAGGAAAAGGGAAATGACTTGTGTCATGTCCTTGGTGAGCCATGGAAAAAGCAGACAAATGCTTGGGTTCTCAGACCCTGAGCCTATTAAGAAAACCCTATTGACATCCCTATTTTACACACACACACACACACACACACACGTTTGCATATATGAAAGCTTTAAATTTTGCAGTCTTAAGAGAGCCAAAAAGCCTCGATTTTCCACTGTGGAAAAACAAACCTATAAAACATTTTTCCACAGTGAGGGAGAAATAGAAATTGAATTCGTATGTGTTTAGAAAAAACTCATAGATAATGGATACACTGTGTATGGTGCAGGGAGATTAAGGGTCACCCCAACCTCTGTGTTCAGCACCATGGAGAGCAGCCAGGCCCGAGGGTAACGTATGGCGCCATCTGCATGCTGACTCTTCTGGTAGGGGCGAGGTGGTTATTGTAAGGTCTTGCTAAACGGGCATTCTCTTTTCAGTGCTATCCCTACAGGACTCCTGTCTTCACAGACTGGACTGAGGTGTTTAGTAGACACGCAGCAGTCTAGGAAGAACGGTTATTTGTGGTTGTTCACATTGAGTAACCCACGGTAAAAGAAAATGAAGTTAATAGATAGGATTTTCTCCTTTTTTTCCCACCTCCCTTCCACATAAATTGTTCTTAAACCTTTGGTGCCTTGTACGGCTTGTCTGCTAGGGAGCAGCAGCAGATGACAAACCGAGTGAGCATCCCATTGTCAAATATCACACCTGATGCCAAGCATCTTTGCTCAGCTTGTCAGCGTCATCTTTCACATTGCATTTGGTAAGTAGGCTTGTGTTATGTATTTTTATCTTGCTAAATGCGATTTCTTAAAAGTATTTTGTGTGTTATTATTTCCTGAGTTGTGGAGCCCCGCATACCTATAATAGAGCCGTATTTTCTGCTAGTAAATAAAATTACTCCTTGTTCAGGTGACGGGAATTAAATGTGTCACAGCTTTGTGGCATTCCCCAAAACAGCCCCAGCAGTTCCAGGTGCTCCACCACCTGGATGTGTCTAAGAAGGCTTGTGATAGGGGTGGGGGGTGACAAAGGCTTCTCCCAGGCAGAAAAGGCATGCCAGGGTGACCTCAGCATATCTCAGAGAAAGGGGGATCTTTTGTTCCTTACAGGGGTACTGAGAGTAGGCGGGGGACACCTGGACTGGAAGTCAAAGGGTCAGAAGAGGTGATGAACGTCAGAATGACAGAGCCAGAGGAAGTGACTGGCACTTGCCTCCAAATAAGGAGGGAGGTTTAGGTAAATAGGCCCCAAGGATTTAAGGCGAAGATGGCATCTTGTAGTCACACCCCACATAGAAAGATCTGGAATGGTCAGGGAGGAGGTCGACTATGGGATCTGCAAACTTAGGGCTCCTTCATGGGCCCTGCTTTTAAGATGCCTCAGTATGAGATTTGGGGCTTTTTGCTGCCTCCGTTTGAATTCGCAGAATCAGAAAAATCTGCTTTGGAAATGTGGTTATTTTTATGCTATTTGTAATTTCGTGTTTATTTCCTGTCTTTTTCACATGGAATCTGGGCTGACTCATTGATTCTCCAAACATTTCTGGAGCGCCCACTCTATGCAGTGCAGAGTACACAGGGTCAGGGGTTTGTGGAGGCTCTGGGGCAGGGGAGAAGGAGCAGTGTTCTGGAGCTGGGTCACATCTGAATGTCCTCCTGCTAGGTCCAAGTAGGTGACCTTCAGTGATAGTCATGGTCCTTTGAACACAGAGGTATGTATAGTTCAGACCAGAGCCTGGCACTTGGATCTTCCTCATTCTTCTCTGTCTGGGGGAAAAGTAATGAGGGGCTCCGAGAGGCAAAGAGATAAACTGAAAGTCACACAGTAGAGCTGGCAGGAAGCTACGTCTCTCCCTTTACCGTTCTCTCTAATCTTTCTTCCTGCCCTTGCCACTTCTGGATCATTTCATCATTTATGTTATTGTGAATGTTTTTTTCTCCGCAGAGCTATCACACTCATCCTCAAGCCCCCTCCAGGGTTCATTTTGGCCTTTTCCCGGTCTTTCCGGAGAATTAAACCTTCACTTTTTTTAATGAGTAGATGCATGTGTAGGTGGTGGGGGGAAAATGTAGACGGAGGGGTTAGTATCCAATTTTTAAGTCTCCGAGATATACAGTTCTATCTCCTTTGCTGGGAAAGTTCTTCTTTCTGGCTAACTCAGATTCTTCATGCTGCAGTGTAAATCCATTTCACCCATACATGGCCATACCTGGGAGGGGGCAAAGAATGTGTAGTTTGGAAGTCAGTAGCTTCAGGGACTTTTATTTCTGGGGCTGTAGCAAAGAAGCTCTCATACAATGAAATTGAAATGGCTACACTTTCACTCACAGGGGCTCGGACAGATTTATAATATTTTCTTTTCTAAAAAATTGGGGTTTTGTTCATGGAGACAGTGAGTTATGGAATAATCAATTTCTTTATCTACCTAATACATTGGAGCGCTCCATCAGTACAGGCATCAATCTCCCCCTGAGGCTGGGGAGGGCAGACAGCCTTTGAGCCTGACTCATCAGGCAAAAGGTGGCTTTTCCGGAGCGCTTCTTTACTCCCAGAGCCTGAATCTGAGGCCCACGGTAAGGAAGGGCAGGGATTCTTCTAGCAAAAATTCTAATGCTTTCCTCTTGGTAGTCACCACTCAGCTAGAGAGGAATAAGGTGCAGTAGGTGCTGTCTCCATCACACAGATGTGGAGACTGAGTGCCAGAGAGGGTGCTCACAGACCAGGACTTGGAGGCATGAAATTATGAGCGCCCATATCTATACCTCTAAGGGCTGCAGTGCAGAAGAGAGAAGAACCTGGTCCCAGTGGAATTGGAGCCAGTGGGTGATGGGCCAGGAAGGCAGATTTTGATTCAATGCCAGCCTTCCACAATGAGTGCTATTTGAAGATTCAGTAAAATTCCGTGGGAAGTAGTGAGCTTCCTGTTATGGGAGATAATCAAGTGCAGATTGGCCAGAGGTGTTACAGAGGGGCCCTGGGTTCCTTTCACTTTGAAATTCGAGGCATGCCCAACTATTCAGCTAGAGATGCTCTAGGAATCCAGATTATTTTCTGAGTTCCCAGCAAAGGCCAGGGCTGTGTCTGCTGTGGTCAGGAAGACTCTATGAAGGCCAGGCTTAGTGTGGGGGTTGTAAGGAATACTCCTACACTTCTTTTTAAGTCTTAAAAAAAATTCCTTTTGTTATAAAGAAAAAAATCTCAACACCTTTTGATGGCTCTGTCTCTTGAATTCCTTTGCTTGGAATTTAAAGACTTTTTTTTCTCTGAACCCTATTTCTAGCTATCTCCTCCCCACCCCTATCAATTTATTAATAATTTTTAGTTAATTAGTTTTTTAAGTTGAGTTAGCCAGCATTCGAAACTTGGGAGGTTTTATGTAAAATGTTGGATTTCCAACTTCTCTTTTCGCAGTCCCATATGCCGCAGTCCCCACCTCTCCTTATAGTCATCCCCTACAATGAAGCCATCTTTGTCTGCTTGTGCTGCTTTTCTTTCAGTAGAGTTAAGAGGGAAAAGTAAAATGTCTTATGTACCTATGATTTTATGATCAGGAGTAGACAAACGACAGACTTAAGAGGACCAATTTTTTTCAATTTTTTTCCTCTCACCAGTCCTTTTTCACTTCCTGTCCTGTTGCTTCTGCAGGCAATTAGTCACTGGCCTCCTGCTTGGACAAGGAGCTTCTCCAAGGCAGGGGTCTCCTCTCCTTCCTATTTACCAAGTTGATAACAGCTATTGTTTACTGAGCACTTTTCCAACCACTGTAATTATCCCCACTTTGCAGGTAAGGAATCTGAGCTATAGTGAAGTAAAGGTAGGTGGCAGTAAGTGACAGGTTTCACCAGGATTTGAATGTGGTCCCCCTGCTCCAGCATAATCCCCTGTATATTCCCAGCAGCTGCCCCTAGCGGGGCCCACAGTAGGCAATTAACGAGTGCCTGACAAATCAACTTGAATTCCTGAGTGGCAGATGGGGTGGAGCCAGGCAGGAAAGCTCCACTCCCAAGGTGGACAGTGGCACATTGAGAATGTTCCTGGTTCTTCTCCCTTCGGCGCCTGGCTGGTTGTGAGCCTTTGCCGTGTATCTGCAGGGCAGCATTACCCAGAGTCCAGTTAACATGTGCCAGGCAGGAAATCTGCTATGAGTCTCCCGCACATTTCCATGTCTGTGAGGCACGAGGACATGGTGCGGGCGTCAGAGCTCGGTGGGAGCATTTTAACAACCTCTGTCCTTGTTCGTTCTCTGCAGTCCTTGCAGTGGCCTCAGGCCCATCGTTCCAACACAGTCCCAGCAACTAATTGGGCCTGGATAATAAACCATGCGGACACATACCCTTTCTCCTTCCCCTCCTGGCCTGCAATGTGGGGGCCTTGCAAAGCCGCCAACTTCTGCTGAGACAGGAGTTGGGGAAGAATGAGGAGAAGGGAGCAGCTACTCACCCCACCCGGACAGGTGTAGGGTGGTGGGCACCCTCTTCTTGGCGAGGCTGTAGTCCTGGGGGCCCCTCTGGAGAGAGTGTGGACTGTCAGGTGCCAAGAGCTCTCTGTCGAGGTTGTCAGGAGGTGTCTGCTGGAGATTTAGCAACGAGTGAAGCACTGGCTCGCCAGCCTAGAATAGTGTCTGTAAATCCCACCTTGCCCAAATCCGGAAATTTCATTATTCCACTAGCCCCTTGGAGCCAGGTGGCAATGTGAAGCTTCGATTAATTTGAGAGATGTTTTCTTTGCAGAACCTCCAGCTTTCTGGGCAAATGGATTAAACTTTGGACCAAATAAGGGCTCTTACTTTCTTAGCATTTGGGGTTGGCTTTACTTTCCTTCCTGCTAGGGTATGCTTTGAGGATATGAATTATCCCCCAAATCCAAACTCAGGGATCCTGAGACTCAATAATGGTTCTAGTTTAGGATTCTAGACATCTGGTTTTTCTGGGCCGAGAAACAGGTTCCTTTCTGGGGAGCAAGTGCTCTTGGCTGATGGTGTTGGATGTAGCAGCAGAGATGTGGAGTGGGTGACACCACTTGGAGGGTGGCAGAAGCCTCCTGGGTGCACAGTTCAGGGCTCACTCCCCTGGGCTGGGCTCAGCCCTGCCTCACCGTGGGAACCTAAAGGTCTCAACTCCCTGGAAATGACTGTGGCCATAGAGATCAGAGTGGAGACTCAGCTTCTGTGAAAGTCTGTAGGAAGGGCCTTCATTCTTCCCAGCCCCTATTACATCATTCTGGGGTCATCAGCCCACCCGTGGGACAGCAGATCTGATGTCTGCACCTCACCAGTGCTTAGAAAGCAGAGAGGACCCTGAAATTGTGACCTCTTATAGGCTCCACGCTTCTGGTTCCAGCTGGAAGTGAGTGACTTTCTAGCTCAGACAGAGGGAGACACAGGAAGACCCCAGACCTCCCAGGGTTGGAAAGGAGAAGAGCCCAGGCAGGGGCATCACAGAGTCCCACCGGCTCCCTGTGCTATCTGTCCCTTGGAGTCATTACCATAGTTTCTTCCACCCAAGATGGATAGAACTATCTTTCCTCATTGCCTAAAGTTCCAGGGGTCCTCTAACTTTTTAAACAGGGGGCCAGGTCACTGTCCCTCAGATTGGAGAGCTGGACTGTGGGCCCCGGGACAAGTTGGCTGCTAAGCAGGACAGGAAGTGGTGGCAAAAACACCCGGCGGGCCGGATAAATGTCCTAGGTGGGCAGCATGTGGCCCGTGGGCCGTAGTTTGAGGACGTCTGGCCTAAACCCAGGAGATGGGTTAACACTAAAACCAAACAAACAAGCCAAAAAAAAAAAAAAAAGAACTTGACTTAAACCAATAAAAAATATAAAATCAGTATTTACTGGCACTCACTATGCCAGATAGTATTCTAAGCACTTTTATGTATTCATTCATGTAATCTTCACAGTGTCTCAATGACATACTACAGTTACCCCATTTTAGAGAAGAACTCGTGGCCTTGAGAAATTCAAGGACTTGCCCAGAGTCACAAAGCCACTAGGTGACAGAGCTGAGATTCCATCCCAGCGGTCAGGCTTCAGAGCCCTGGCCCGTAGCCACCTCACTCTAGGACATCTCTAAGTAATTAGAGAACATCTAAATGAGTTTTTAAACAGTAATTTCTTTCTGATTTTAGAGTCCTGATAGAATTTGAGCTGGAGTTTCCTGGGCTTCAGAATCTCTTGATTCTAAGATGGGAACAGGATGTTTAGACTATGCCATTAGGTATTTTAACCCTATTGTTTTAGCCTCTGAATGATCTAATGTGGATGGATTTTAATTGAGAGGTGAAGAGTCAGGCAGGAAGTGGGAGCTGGTAATTGAGATAGAGACACTCAGAAAAGGAGACAGAGAGGAAAGAGAGAGAGAACAGGAAATGGATTCTGGTGGTATTGGACTGATCAAGCCCCTAGATGCCAGCTGGGGCCAAAGCATCCTCACAAAGTCGTAGGTTTTTGAATGTCCTAGAACCTCACTTAGGGTCTCTTTTCTCTGGTCCCCCCTGTGTTTCTGGCCTCCCTGCCTACCTCTGGCTTCCCAGCAATCCGCCCGCTAGATGTGGTTGATCTTCTGTATGTAAAATGCTTAAGTTTGTGCCCACGTGGCACAGGGTGGGGCTCTGTGAGTTACCTGGTAGTTTCCCTGGAGGAAACATCATCTAAATGGAAAGACCTCCTCACTTCATTCAGATGTGAAGAGATGTCCTAGAACCTGCCAGAAAAGCGTCTCTGCAGGGGGAATACACCTGGCCCTGCACCTGTCCCTACGGGTGCTCCGAAGAAGGTTTGCAGTTCCTGTAATCTGGTTTCTTTCCCTTCTCCTTCCTTCCCTCCTCCCTTCTTGCTTTTCTTCAGTAAATGTTGACTGAACACCTACTATGTGCCCGGTATAGAGTGATGATCAAGGAGATGAGATTTCTGTCTTCACGGGACCTAGTCTACTCAAGGTGACAAGCAACGAGCAAACGAATCAATAGGAATCAGAGCAAATGTCATACATGCAGATCATCAGATGTGTTAGGTGAGGAGCAGGCAGAGGCCCTCTGAGGAAGTGGGCCTTAGGCTGAGGCCTGACCAGTGAGAGGAAACTGCCTGTGGCCACTGCAGGAGTGTTCAGGCAGTGGGAACAGCATGTGCCAGGCCTTGAGGTGGGAGGAGCTTAGCATGGTCAAAGAACAGACAGAAGGCCATCTGACCAGGGCTCAGGGTGGGAGGGGAAGGGACAAGGCGTAAGATGTTGCTGGGGAAGTGGCCCTGCTCTGACTTTGTCTCAGGGCTTCCCTGAGCCACCACAGGTGCCAGTCTCACACTACAGACTGTTGATTTGTCTGGCCCTTTCAGGCTTCAGGGCCTAGCTTCGTTCTCCTTTCTCTGCATGCTTCCATGGAGCTGTTCTCGGTGAGGGATGCTCCCTCCCAGCTGGGGGCCTCATGGAAGCCTGCCCCAAGCATGTGCTTGACTGCAGCAAGGGAGGGTGCAGCACTGTCCAACTGCAGAGCAGAGCTCGCACCGGGGAGCGGCCTTCTCTGCCAGGGCCATTCACGCCTCCCACCTGACCCCAGCATCCAGATGAGTGAGCTGTGGAGACCTCAGGGAACCTGATCATTCTGGGGACATGGTGAAGGGAGTTTAGTGACAAAGGCTCCAGTTGGCCCGTTCCATGCATTATGTGTGCTGGAGTTTGTACCTACAAGTGGCAGGTACATCTGGAGAGAGTACGCACACTCATCTGAGCACCCAGATGTTTGGAAGATGGGACACCAGGCCATGTGGTTCAACCCATTGATGAGTGTTTATTTAACATGTATTCATGTCTGGGACCAGGCTAAGTGCCTTGGGGGACTCCAGGAAGAGACACTACTGTCTACAGGAACAGAATTCGCTTGGATTTTCCAGGGGTGTTCACTTGGGTGTCTTGTTTAACCCTTCCAATGGTAGGCGGGGCAGACTAAGGACCCCCAGTTTGCACATGAAGAAACTGAGGCTTAGCCAGATTGAGTCAAACTGAAAGGCTGTGAAGTCGGATCTGGATGTGAATTATTTGATTACATTTTAGTTGCTCTGGGACCTTGGAAACCTTAATCCTAGCCTCCTTTTTCTCATCTGAAAACATGCAGAAATGTGGGGAGTGTCAAAGCACTTAGCTTGGGGCCTGGTAAACAGCAGGTGCTTAATAAATGTAAAATTCCCTCCCCTTTGGCCTTCTGACTCCGAGCCAGCCCGTTTCTTGCCGCTTCCCCCTCTTCCGGCCTCGTGGTGTTTCAGGTTTGTGGTTGTGACCTTGCACGGGAAACATCTTGATATTTGCTGCCACATAGACAAAACATCTGGAAGATTGGCCCATCTTTTTTCTTCTCCAGCCAAATGTTTTGGTGTCATGAAGATAAAGCCACAGAGATGTAACTGCCAGGGCCCAGTTCCCAGAAGGCCATAAAATAAAGGCGATCCTGCCTGGCCCGGCTCGCCGCAATCCAGCAAAGTGCGCCTCGCATCCAACACATGGTTATTTTTTACAAAATCGCTGAACTAGCCATGTTAGCTGTATTGATCAATAAATTACTTTGATGAAAACTCAATAGACAATGGCCCCCTGGCACTCATTCCCACACAAAGGAAGGGCTTTTACACTTTTTCCATCTCAAAAACCTTGGTGCCGTTTCCTGTCCCATTTTTCTCCTCTGCCTATCACTCCCAGGGGCTGCTGCCTGAGCTGGCACCTGCCTAGACAGGACTTGGAGATTTCTGGGGACACAGGCAGGGAATTTTCTGGCCCAGGGCATGGAGGTTGAATGGGGAAGGGAGTTAATCTTTCTGCCCAGGCTTCAAAGAGAGGTTTGCTTTCCAGGGCACACTGGATCCATTGGCAGGCACCACTCTTACTGGGCATTTTTCTTAAGTCTGCAAGACCTGTCATTAGCCGCCCTGCTGGGAGGAATAACTGCCAGTTACAGAACTAGCCCCCATGCCTGGCAGAGTCAGGAATCAGAACAGGCCCAGGGTCTTCCCTTAAATTCACTTTGTCATTCACTCGTGTTACATGTTTTGAGCTCCTACTCTGTGCTGGGAGCTTTCCATGTGTAATCTCAGTGAATCCTTACCAAAGGGCAAGTGTAGAAAGTCAGTTTCCCACCTGCTTAGACACAGCAATAAGGCGGGTCCCGTGCTGAGCACACCTGCATCGTGCACCTTGGGTGAAGCGGGTTCAAATCCTGATCCTAACCCTGGGCAAGTTCTTAGCCTTTCTGTGCTTCAGTGTTTCCATCTATAACATGGGACTCAAATAGTGTTACCCTCTAGAAGTGTGGAATAGATGAAGCGAGTGACTATAGGAAACCTCTGGTCCTGGCACATTCTAAGCACCAGGTTGGCTTTTAGCTGGTGTGGATGAAATGAGCTAATACATGTAAAATGCTCAGAAAAGTGTCTGATACATAGAGCTCAGGGCCCACAGTGAATATCATCATCATCTCATTTAATTGTCACAGGGCTGCAGCAAGAACTGTTGGTCTCTGGATATTGTAGGTGTAAGAACGTGAGGTCAAAGTGATTGCCCAGGATCTCGGAGTGGGTCTGACTCTAGTCCTGGGCGTTTTTCTCTAGTGCTGAACTGCCTGGTGCAGTCATGGTGTTTTGGAGTCAGAAGTCGCTGGAAGACACCTGGGCCATGGAATAAATGTGGCTGAGATGCCTGGGAAGGTGCGGGGCCTCACCTGACAGCACACAAGCGGTTGGGTTGGACATCTCCCGGGTGCTGTGACTGCCTCGGTCGTCTGGATTGCCCTTGTTATGTCTATTGTCCTGTGTGATTACGAACAGCACTCTCTCTGTTCCAAGAGCATCTTTAACCTAATTGTGGCACAGCTGTTAAGACAGTAGGTTCATAGGCTCGGCACCTGTGGCTCAATCGGCTAAGGTGCCAGCCATGTACACCTAAGGTGGCGGGTTCGAATCCCCAGCCCAAGCCCGCCAAACAACAATGATGGCTGCAACCAAAAAATGGCTGGGCGTTGTGGCGGGCGCCTGTGGTCCCAGCTACTTGGGAGGCAGAGGCAGGAGACTCGCTTGAGCCCAGGAGTTGGAGGTTGCTATGAGCTGTGATGCCGTGGCACTCTACCCAGGGGGATAGCTTGAGGCTTTGTCTCAAAAAAAAAAAAA
>CAUYQV010048181.1:0-58485 GCA_963574575.1 Galagoides demidoff
CAAAGGTTTGATAACCAGAATCCACAGAGAACTCAAACTTATTAATAAGAAAAGAACAAATAATCCCATTTCATTGTGGGCAAGAGACTTGAACAGAAGCTTCTCTGAAGAAGATAGGCATATGACTTACAGACACATGAAAAAATGCTCATCATTTTTAATCATCAGAGAAGTGCAAATCAAAACCACTTTGAGATATCATCTAACTCTCGTAAGACTGGCTCACATAACAAAATCCCAAAACTACAGATGTTGGCATGAATGTAGAGAAAAGGAAACACTTCTACACTGCTGGTGGTAGTGCAAGCTAATATGTCCCTTTTGGAAAGACATATGGAGAATACTCAGGGATCTAAAAGTAGACATACCATTTGATTATGTAATTCCTCTACTAGGTGTATATCAAAAGACCAAAAATTACTTTATAAGAAAGATATTTGCACCAGATTTTTCATTGCAGCTCAATTCATAATAGCCAAGTTGTTTAAGAAGCCCAAGTGCCCATCAACTCATGAATAGATTAATAAATTGTGGTATATGTACACCATGGAATATCATGTAGCCTTAAAAAAGATGGAGACTTTATCTCTTTTACACTTACATGGATGGAACTGGAACATATCCTCCTTGGTAAAGTATCTCAAGAATGGAAGCAAAAATATCCAATGTACTCAGTACTATTATGAAACCAATTTACAATCAATCACACTCATACTTTCATATGAAGAATAGGTCACAACTATAACCCAGGATGAAGAAGGGAGAAGGGAGTGTTTGAGAGAGGAGTGGAGAGGTCAGCTCGAGGGAAGATGAATGGTGGGATCACACCTATGGTGCATAATGCAAGGGTACATGTTAGATATATTAGTATAGAGTATAAATGTCTTAAAACAATAAGTAAAGAAGATGAAGTATATATTAACCAATGTGATGTAAGTGTTCCTAATTCTACTTGAAATCAGCACATTGTAATACATAAATGTATTAATGTATACATGATTTAATAAAAAAAAAAGAAAAATAAAATATAAGAGTAGTATAGCCATCAGGTAAAGTAGTATGGAGGTTCCTCCAAAAATTAGAAATAGACCTACCATATAATCCATCCAGCAATCCCACTGCTTGGTATACAGGGTGGCCATAAAGTTCACATGCAGTTATGGCCATCCTTTATATACAAAAGAAAGAGAATCAAGATATTGAAGAGATATCTGTACTGCCATGTTTGTTGCAATACTATTCACAATAGCCAAGGTATGGAACTCAACTACGTATCATTGATAAAGAAAATGTGATATATACACAATGTAATATTACTCAGCCATAGAAAGAATGAAATCCTGCCATTTTCAGCAACTTGAATAGAACTGGAGATCATTATGTTAAGTGAAATAAGTCAGTCACAGAAAGACAAATGTCACATGTTTACATTGGTATGTGGGAGCTGGAAAGTGAATCTCACAGAGGTAGACAGTAGAATGGTGGTCGCCAGAAGCTGGGAAGGGATATGGGGAGGGGAACATAGAGAAGTTGGTGAATGGGTACAAAAATATAGTTAAATAGAAGGAAAAAGTCCCAGGATTCAATAGTGCAGTCAAGAAATTATAGTTAATAATAATTCACATATTTCAAAATAACTAGGAGAGAAGACTTGTGGTGTTTTCAACATAAAGAAAAGATAAATGTTTGAGGTGATGGATATCCTTATTACCCTGATTTGATCATTATACATTGTATATGTGTACCAAAATATCACATATACCCACAAAATAAATACAACATTTTTCTAAAGAAGACGTGCAAATGGATAAATGGATGATAGGTATAGAAAAAGGTATTCAACATCACTAATCATCAGAAAAGTACAAATAAAAAAGGATGCTATTATTTTTTAGAGACAGAATGTCACTTTATCACCCTCGGTAGAGTGCTGTGCTGTCACAAGCAAACTCCGGCTCTTGGGTTTAGTCACTTCTCTTGCCTCGGCCTCTGGAGTAGCTGGGACTATAGGCACCTACCACAACGCCTGGCTATTTTTTTGTTGCAGTTTGGCCGGGGTCAAACCTGCCACCGTCGGTATATGGGGCCAGCACCCTACCCACTGGGCCACAGGTGCCGCCTAGGGATGGCTGTTATTAAAAAGTCAAAAGATAACAAGTGTTGGAGAGAATGTGGAGAAAATGAAACCCTTGTGTACTTTTGGTGGGACTATAAAATGGTAAGCCATCATGAAAAGCAATATGAAGCTTCCTCACAGAAACAAAAATAGAGCTACCACATGATCCAGCAATCCCATTTCTAAGTATATATTGGAAGGAAATGAAATCAGTACATCACGGAGATGCTTGTGTTCCCATGCACATTACAGAATTATTCTCAATAGTCAAGAGATGGAAACAACCTAAGTGTCACCAGATGTATGAATAAAGAAGATGTTATATGTACACACACACACATACACACACACAGAAGGGAAAATTATCCTTGCAAAAGAAAGAAATGTTGCTACTGTGATAATGTGGTCAGTGAAATAAACCAGATATAGGAAGACAAATACTGTATGATCCACTTATATGTGAAATCTAAAAAAAACAAACAACTAACAAAAAAAAAAAATTCAAACCTGTAGAAACCAAGAGTAGAATGGTGGTTTCCAGGAGTCAGAGGTTGGGGGTTGGGGAAAATGAGCAGATGTTGCTCAAAGGTAATAAACTTTCAGTGATAAGATTGGTAAGCTTTGGAGATGTGTTACAATATATTCACATGTGACTATTTTTAATGACAACGTGTTATATATTTGAAATGTCCTAAGAGTGTAGATCTTAAATATTCTCACAGATAAAAGATAAACATTTATTAATAGTATACCTTAATAAAGATGAGAAAAACTCTAACAAAAAAGAAAAAGACAACTTCCTCTTATTATTGATCTTTTTTGATTTTTTTTCATATATAAAAAGCACTCTACATTTTTTCATTTAAATATCATAAGAATCCTTTTCTGTAGGTACCAGTGTTATCCCAAATTTATGTTGAGGAGACCAAGGCTCAGCTTGATTGTGGTTGCATAGCTTGTCAGTGTCAGAGCTGGGATTCAATCAAGGTCTGCCTGCCTGCAAGCGTCCACCTTCTCTTTATGATTTAATTAAGCAAACACCTTTTTTCTCTTTTTTATTAATTTTTTTAAAATTTCAAATTAATATAAGAGTATGAATTTTTATATTTTGCAATTTTTTTTTTTTTTTGGGCCGGGGCTGGGTTTAAACCTACCATTTCCAGCATATTGGGCTGGTGCCCTACTTCTTGAGCCACAGACACCACCCAGAGCACAAATTTTTAGATTTCATTTTTCTCACTTCCAAGGTAAAGTTCCAGTTGTGAAAGAGCCCCTCACTCGGGGGGTGGGGGTGTGCGGTATACCTTCTCATTGTGCACATTAAGTGAGGCCCTGCCAAATGCCCTTCCTCTTTCTGCCAATCATCCATATCCCTGTCCCCAACTCCTCTCTTATTAGACTGTGTTTTATTCTTTAATGTTTACCTGGATGGAATTGAAACACATAAGTATCTCAAGAATGGAAAAATAACTATCCAATGTACTCAATACTAACATGAAACCAATATATAAACATTTTTTCTACCTTTACTCATTTTGTGTAAGTGTGAAAAAGGGATCTTTGATTTATTATAGTGGGTTTTATTCTCAGTTTAATTAAAAACTCTTTATGAAAAACTCATTTGTATGAAGCAGACAATTTTTGTTGTTACCTTATAAATTCTTTCTAAATTTTTGTTCTTTTAAAAAGATTTTCCATCAAAACCACTTTGAGATATCATCCAATTCCAGTATGAGTGGCTCACATAACAAAATCCCCAAACTACAGATATTGGCATGTATGTGGAGAAAAGGGAACACTTTTGCACTGCTGGTGGGAGTGCAAGCTAATATGTCCCTTTTGGAAAGAAGTATGGAGAATACTCAGGGATCTAAAAGTAGACCTGCTGTTTGATCCTACAATTCCTCTACTAGGTGTATATCCAAAAGACCAAAAATCACTTTATAATAAAGATATTTGCACCTGATTTTTCATTGCAGCCCAATTCATAATAGCCAAGTCATGGAAGAAGCCCAAGTGCCCATCAACCCATGAATGGATTAATAAATCATGGTATATGTATAGCATGGAATATTATGCAGCCTTAAAAAAGATGGAGACTTTACCTATTTTACATTTACATGGATGGAGCTGGAACATATCCTACTTGGTAAAGTATCTTAAGAACGGAAGCAAAAATATCCAGTGTACTCAGTACTATTAAGAAACCAATTTACTATCAATCATTCACACTTTCATATGAAGAATAGATCACAACTATGGCCCAGGAGGGAGGAGGGGGGAAGCCAGATTGAGATCCCACCTATGGTGCATATGTAAGGGTACATGTCAGATCTATTAAGTATAGAGTATAAATGTCTTAACACAATAACAAGATAAGGTATTTATTAACCAATGAAATGTAAGCATTCCTAATTGTATATGAAATCAGCACATTGTACCCCATAAATGCATTAATGTATAAATGGTCTATGTGTCTATGATTTAATAAAAAAAAAGAAAAAAAAGAAAGATTTTCCTTGTCATTTGTTTTCACTAGATATTAATCAAGGTAGCATTTTAGTATTAATGAAACACCTGTGCTATGGATTTAGAGCAATCTGAATATAGCCTACATTTCCATAATGACTGCTTGTTTCTATGTTTTTCATGTTGTTGTTACGTTTAGAGAGCACTTTTTGACCTTGAATGGTGCTTCTTATATTCATTTCTACATAAGCATAGAATAATAGAGTTTTCTTTCATCTAGTACCTTTATGCCACTATACTATGTGTAAAGTAAATTCTACCAAGAAAATAGAATCCATTTTGCTTTACATAGAAAGAATCTATTTAGAATTTTTCAAATGCTCTATATATAAATACCCCAGAGAAGTTAGTCACGAAGGACTGTCAAACACTTTAAAAAAGTACGCTTCCCCTATACTACCCTGATGATTCCATATCAGTGTTGAAAAGTGCTTCAGGATCTAATGTTCCCCAGACTCATGTCAAACTCAAAATCTCATTTTGCAAGGGATATAAATCTCTCGGTTTGAAATAGCTTTTGAAAATGTTTGGAGTTTTAATTTCATACTTGCCTAATTTTAATGTGGGTCAAGAAGATGAAATGGCAAATGCAACTGGTAGTTGAAATAATGAGACAGCATTATCAAACATCAAAAAATAACAAAAAGAGAAGCGAGAGAATATTAACAATGTATTTTGAACCCATTATGTAGACGAGAAAGACTTATTTTAATTAAGTAAAATTATATTGTTTTGATGCTTTTAATTGAAAGTCATAATTGTTATTAAAGACACATCTTCAACCTATCTTTCATTTACCTGCCATTGTTTTTCTTTATTGGAATGATTTGTTCTGACTTTTAACATCCTACTCCCTTCCTCTTCAAGGTTCTTGTACTTTTGTCTTAAAGTGGAATTGCTGGCCAGGCTCACATTTGTTTGTGTTCCATCCTTTCTGTTCTTTAAATTATAGTCTCCTTCTCTGTCCCATTGAAATCTCCTACAGACTTTGAAACTAATCTATAGTGATACCTTCATTGCCTTAAATTATTAAGGAGTGACAGGTGACGATGATGAGTGTGCTATGCGACAGAGTGAGCCTGTTGAAGTCAGTGACCTTTTATTTGCTGTTTAGCCTCAATTTAATAAAGTTGATTAGCTTAAAAAATGTGCTTGACTTCTAAATTTTGCTTGCTAGGAAGAGTGTTTTTCAAGTAAATTAATTGCTCAATTATTTCACTGTAATTTGCTGTACAACTCTTGCTATATATTTCAAAGTGATCTTGATTTTTAGTAACAGATGGTTGACCAGAAAGTATATGTGTTTATAGCTACAAAATAGGTACCAACACCCTTTAGAATACCATTGCTATCAGATTGAGATACATTAGGGTAATAATTACAAAGCAGTCCTTATAAGGGGAAAATGGAGAAAAAGATGACTGACTCTTTAAGAGTTACATATTACTGCTCTGCCTTCTATTGGAAGAGAGATGTTCTTGCTCACTGGAATTCTCCTCTACATGGAACTGTGGGGGCAATTGTATTTCAACCTCATAGACATAGTAGCTGGTTATTAAGATCAGCTCTGTCAGAGTCTCCCTATGATCAAGGATAATTGATAGGACTGCCATGTTCCTCTTCACTGCCCAGACCCTTCCTAGGTCAATATTTTGGGCTATGGTTTGGGAGGTTTTGTGACATCAACTGAAGAAGAGCTGGGCTGCTGTTGATTATTTTCTTCATGCCTTTAACTGACCATCTGTACACACTAGGCTCTGAAGAATGTGAACTGAGTGGAAAAGAGTGTTTCTTTGATTTTACATTGATGTCCCAATGGGCTACCCCTAATTTTAAATCTCTAACCTTATTATACCTTTACCTCAAAAGAACAAATTTCTCTTAACAATACAGGCAACTAATTTTGAAAGGTCCTTCCAGGGATATTTAAACTAGGATGGCCTCTCAGGGATTTTTGAGCATTGTCATAGAAGCAGTAAAGCCAGAGTTCACTTTTCTCCTTTGGGGGATAGATTGTCTCTTCAATCAACTTGTCTTAGTCTGTGCATGCTGCTATGACAAAATATCACAAAATAGACTAAATATTAACAGAAATTTATTTCTCACAGTTCTGGAGGCTGGGAAGTCCAAGATCAAGGTATTGAGAGATTTAGTGTCTAGGAAGCTACCAAGGCACCTTCTTGCTTTGCTCTTACATGGAGGGAGGGCAAAGGGGTTAGATGTTGGGTCAACACATGGCAGAGAGATAGAAAAACCAGGCAGACCTTTGAGACCTCTCCAGTGAGAGCATTACTCCCATTCATGAAGGTATAATTCTCATGATCTAAATACCTCCAAATGCCCAAATGCCTCCCCCACCCTCATACAATAATCTTGGGATTTAAGTTGTAACACATCAATTTTAGAGGGACACGTACACTTACACCACAACATACTTGATAAGTGTAATTGTTCAAGGTGACTTCCTCTCATCTATTTGTATCTAATTTCTAACATAGGGACCTATTATAAATAATTAGAACTCAGTTTCCCCCGCAGTTGACAGAATGTGGTCTCATTCAGTGGCGTTTTGTCTTTTGGTGAGACCTCCTATAGCTTTCACACTTTCCTCCTCAGTTACTAAACATCTCCAGCTTTTCTTGGTGCTCTTTATCTTATGACAGATTTTTCTTCATAAAATATTTAGTGGTAAGGTAAATTAAGGGAACCATATAAAACCAACATTTATTGCTGAGTGTAACTTTATTTTATTAGTTAATCAATGTACTTACCCAGTGTGAAGTTGCCACCATTCCTCCTTGAGGTCCAACTAATAGCCTTCAGTTTTTTAAAGAGATTAATTTTAGGAGACATAAGCGAAGCAGAGTCAGGTTGGTAGACACTTTGCCTCAGGCTGAAAAGATATAATTGTTCCCAATAATGTAATATTTGATAATTGGTACCAAAATGATTTACTTTAATATGTGGAATAATCATAGTGATTCAACGTCAGCCTATTTACTAATTGTTTCCATTCTTTCTCCCTCAGACAGATCCATATACACCTCCAGGAACAGTTAGGAATTTCTGTCTCTCCAAATATTTGGTTATTTTTGTTACTTGTAAGATTCTGGTATATGACTAATAGTGTAAATAAAGAGCATAGCAGATTCATTTCAGAAATTGGGTTTGACACCTACTTCTGCTGCTTATTAACAGTGTAACTTCAGGCAAGTCATTAAATGATTCTGAGCTTCGATTTCCTCATTTAAAATGGGGCTAATGGGCATTTTCCCTGTGTTATAGGACTGTTCTCTCCCTTCTATGATGAGACTTTCCATGCCAGCATCTCTTGACTTTCATGGTTTGTTCTAAGATATTTGACCATGAAGGTAGTACAAATTCCGGTGTTTGCAAATTACCATTGCTTGGGTGTGGTAAAGAAAAGCTAGCCCACAATAAGTCAAAAAGTAAGTTAATTCTTCCTTGAAGCCATGGAATAAATATGTATGATGCTGAGGATTTTATTTAATTACTAATTCTAGTCATGAGCTTTATGAGTTTTGCAAAAGTCCAAAGTGTCACTTTGAGGTTTTTCAAACATGTTTTTAAAGGACCCCTTTCTAGTGCCATCGCGTCCATCCTGGGTCCCGAGGCCTTTCCATCAGCCTGTGCTCCAGGTCAATCCCACCTTCTTCTCATCAAAATACTTGACTTCTGTGGAAGCAAGGGAGAAAATGTGATGAAAGACACAGTCCCTGACATCAAGGGGCACTCAGTGTGGAAGGAAAAACTGACAGGGTCCTCATGAAATGTGGCAAGTTATAAGACGAGTGACAGACATAGTATTTTATTAGCACAGGAAAGATGGCAATTAACATAGATTCAATACAGGAGAGTGTGTGGCTGGAAAATGGGTGACATTGGAAGTGAGCGCCAAAAATGAACAAGTGTTATCCAGGGCAAGGAGGAAAGGCAGCACTCTGTGTCTGAGGCAAACAGTCACAAAGGTGCAGAGGCAAGACAGCATGGTCTGGGAAGCAGCACAGGGTGGAAGAAACTGGACTGGAGGAATTGTGCAGGGAGAAGAGTGGAAATGGTATTGCAGAGGGAACCAGACCAGGAGCTTGGTAGGTCGCTACCACTCTGGTAACGGTAGGCCACTCTGCAGGGTTTAGCTTTTATCTTAAAGGTGATATGAAACTGCTTAATGATTCAAGTAGAAGAATAAAGCAAATAGATCTGTGTTGTAGGAGAGTGCTCACGTTAGCAACAATGTGAAAGATGATAGTTTTCTAGGGGAGGGAGTTTACTGAAGTTAGCAGACTAGTTAGGAGTATTGCGTGAGTCCTGACAATAGATCTCAAGGGGCAAACAAGTAAAAATTGTGAATGTAAAAGGTTTTTGATAAACATCTGTCAGATAAATAAATTGAATCAGTGCATCTCTAAATGGGGTGATTATCCACAGTTTAGGTTCATTCTAGACTATGGACATAAAAATCTGCCACCAGGGAGAGAGTGAGTGTATGACAACAATGTTGAGTGCTTTAATAAAGAGAAACACTGGTCAGTATTCCCCCAGCGTCCCCTAGGAAAGATGGTGTGCACGTGTGTATGTGCGTGCGTGTGCATGCACCCACCCAGCAGACTGGGAATGGAGGGAGAAACAGGAAATTCAGTTGGTCAGAAAGAATGTAAGTTCAGGTATACTTTATATTAATTTTCAAAGTTTATAAAATAAGGATATCAAACAGGATGAGTCATAGGTAAATGATAGTTTTATCCATAAAGCATCCTTCGATGATAAATACTATGCTCACAAATGAAGCCAAGTGATATACTAACAAGTAATTGTAATAATTTAGACTATGAAAAAGTATGCATGGATTTAAACCTAAGCATCTAAGAGTCTATACAACATGACATTGTGTCAAAATCACTGAAGATACCATCCTATGGGTAGCCCTTGCATAAGCAGGTCTTTTGTTTATAGGGAATTTGTAAAAAATAAGCCCAGTAATGTCACACTTGAAAGAAGCGTTCATAAAGACCATAATTTATAACTTCTTTTGTAGAAAAGTATTAAATTCTCACTTGTCTTCTTCCAGAGGATTTTGGAATTCTTTGGGGTTTGAAGTGGAACTGCTGTTAAGGTAGATTTTCAAGAGTTGAAAAGAAAGGGCAGAAGATGGAGAAATGTGCGTGTGATGGTGTGATGTATAAATAGAGACAAAAAGTAGAGTGGAAATTAAAATTCTTCCAATTTGTAGTATATGATTTGACTAGAGGGCAATTTCCATGAACCAGAGGGGAAAAAAATCAATACAACAAGAGTTTGAAATGTGTGTAAATGCTTATCCAGCATCTGCTCCCTTGGTTACCCCAACCTTCCCCTGTTTGAGGTTAAGAAAGTGATGGGGAGTCCTGAAGAACACTGATTTCTCCCAGGAAAATGCTGGGAGGAGTAAGCACTGCTTAATAGTTCAAGCTAGTAGATTGCGATGTAGAAGAAATTCAATATCCCAAGGCTTTGTAAATGAAGGGAAGTTTTAATATCAGCCTAAGGGATTTTTCAATCAAATTTTAAATTTGGGAACATGTGGAATTCAATATGCATAGATTCAATAAAAACACAAGTCACTGCAGTTTGGATATAATGAAGCAAGAAAAGGAACAATGTTTCCATGCAAGGAAGTTTTCCAATTTATATTTCATCAAAATTAGATTATAATACATTTAGCTGTGGTGCTACATGCATTTATCTCTAAACATTGTATTACAAGAGACTTTTTTTTTTCTATTCCCTTCCCAAGTGTAAGGTTCTGTGTAAAGGTTTTAAAGGACTGAAAAATTAGACTTGTAACATTTTCATTGCTAAGACAAGTAGTTCCTTCTTTTTAATCACTGTGACATATGCAACTATAAAATAATATCTTAAAACTTCTCATTATTACATAAATAATCTTGCTAATCGAAGGAGACCTTGAATTCTTCTGAAATTACACAAAGGCCATTTTAAGAACACTTGGAGAGCTTGTTTCCTGGAGTGCCTGACAGTTTTCTTCAGAACTACTGCTTTGTACAGAAAGTAGCAATTGTTAAACCTTTCTGCACGAAGCATACAATTTTTCAAATGTGCCCAGTATAGGTGTATTTTAAGAAAGGTTTCAATTTGCTTGCATAATTTCAGCCTTTGCTGGGCCCACAGTGATGATAACATTGAAAAATAACTTGGTATGCTGCTTGTTCTCCTACTGCTAAGATTTTATCACGAACTGCTAGTTTGCTGGAGATTAGCTGCTAAAATGCTCTCCTGATTAATGTGCTAATTAATTAATGCAGCTGCTAAATTGTAATGCTGATTAAAATACACCACACAGAGAAGACTGGAAAAACTCCCCAAATTAGTCAATCATTCCAGATGCATTTCTACCCTAGAAAAAGCTCAGATGCTGGGCAGAGCAAGCAGATCTATTGCCACATATGGAAGCAACTAGAAGGCCTGTAGTCAAGTCCCAATCACAACTCTTTTATTTCAGTCCTTAAATTGACTTAACTTAATAGTACCAGAACCCAAGGAGGAAGCACAGGGAAGAATTGAGACAATCTTTCCTCTCTTCCTCTATTAGTTAGTTTTATTTATTTTTTTTCTTTTGCTTTTTATAAATTTATTTTTTTTATTTCAGAATATTAAGGGGATGTACATGTTTTCATTACATAGTTTGCTTTTCTACATATTTAGTAAAAGTTACAAGTATGCCCTTCACCCAGAAAGTATGCCATGTACCCTTTAGTTATGAATTGACTCGTCCCCTCTCCCCTCCCACCTACTCGAATCCATTGAATTTTGCTTCCACACATGCACATAAGTGTTAATCAATTAGTTCCCATTTCATATTGAATATATGTGGTGTTTGTTTTTCCATTCTTGTGATACTTCACTTTGGAGAATGGTCTCCAGTTCCATCCAGGTTGTTACAGAAGGTACTAGTGCACCATTCTTTTATGGCTGAGTGATACTCCATGGTATACATACAACACATTTCATTAATCCATTTATGTATTGATGGGTTGTTTGTACATCTTTGTGATTGTGAATTGTGCTGCTATCAACATTTGAGTGCAAGTGTCCTTTTTCATAAAATGTCTTTTTGCCTCTGGGTAAATACCTAGTAGTGGGATTGCTGGATCCAATGGCAGATCTACTTTTAGTTCTCTGAGGTATCTCCATACCCCTTTCCACAGTGGTTGTGCTAGTTTACAGTCCCACTGTTGGTGTACTATGTATACTGCGGAACAACACAGGGTTCCTGTTGGTGGGACCGTAAGAGTGTTTTTTTTTCTCTCCACATCCACACCAGCATGTGTTGCTTTGAAAATTTTTGATATACACCATTGTCACTGGAGGTAGTGACCTATCAGGGTGGTTTTGATTTACAGTTAGTTTTCTCTAGTAATGACCAGCGTGGCTCATGGATGAAACTTTATCAAGATACCAAAGAGCTTGAGTTAAACCTAAGTTCAAACTCAGCTCTGCCGACTTTGCGGAAGGTAGGAGCAGTAACCCCATTGTGTTGTTTCTTCTCCGAGACCCTGATTCTCAGAAAAAAATTGCTGCCTAACAAAACAGGAACTATGAAGCATTTAAGGCATGCAAGACATTATAGAAGATAAAACAGGCATTTTCACTTCCTTGGAGAACTTAATTTTATATTTTTGGAAATAAGAAATGTAGCTTCAAAGTATTTATTATTACCACATGGCAAATGCACAAATGCTAGTTCAGTAGAACAGACATTATGAATGACAGAAATACAGAAGAAGAATACATAATTTACAACCGTCATGCTCTCTTTCCCAATGCAGTAGAAACTGAGATAAACCCAGATGGATGGAAGGATGTGGACTGAGAGTTGTTTAGCACAGAGAAATCATACGAATGGCCGTGTAAGGACCTGAGAAGGAACAGGCCTAAAAATGAATAAGGTTTGGTCAGATCGACAAAGCTGAAGCGGCATTGATGAGCCCTGAGAAGAATCTGAGGGTGAGACTGGATGCTGACAAGTTAGTCTGGGCCTGTGCAGGGTAGGCCTTGAGTGCTAGGCAAAGAGGCCAGTGAACCATTAATCCTTTGGAGGAGGAGAGAGACTTGCTTTGGGAGCATCAAACTGTCTGCCATAAAAAGACTTAATCAGGGGAGGGAAACAATGGAGAGGAAAAGGTAAAAAAGCAAGAGTTTCCATAAATCCAGGTATGTTACTTGTGACTTAGAAAATAGCCAACTCAAACTGGCAAATTGATAGCAAAGGTATTTCAGACAGTGGCTTAAGAAAAGCCTCTGATGAAATGAGTGCACAGGCTGTGCAGGCCCTCCTCCTTCTGTTTGTAGTCAACACAGAATCATAGTTCTTGAGTAATCTTGAGGGACTGTGAGTGAGGATTCCTGCAGAAGGAACAACATCATGTATATTCAGATTGTGACAGTCCTTTAAGTTTAGTCCCAGGACTGTGGGTTGAGTTGTGTCCCCCAGAAAAGGGATATTGAAATTATAACCCAGTACCTGTTAATGTAGCCTTATGTATATGTAGGGTTTTTGCAGATGAAATCAAGTTTAGATGAGGTCATTTTGGTGAGGCCTAACCCAAATGACTGGTCCTTTTAAAAAGAGACACAGAAATAAAGACCACAGGGAGAAGGTGTGATGATGGAGGTAGAGACTAGAGTGATGTGTCTACAAATCAAGGATGCTAAAGATTGCAGCAAATACCAGGAGCTGGGAGAGACAGGCGAGGATTCTCCTGTACAAGTTTCAGGGGAATGTAACTTCAGACATCTAGGTTCCAGAATTGTGGGACCATTAGTCTCTGTTCTCTTAACCCAACCAATTTCTGATACATAGCTGCAGCATTTCTAGGACATGAAAACAATCAGTAGTATGGGACAGCAGCAACTCTTTCCAAAATGATTCCTTTTCTCTTTCCTTTGTGTGGTATCAAAACCTTAAAAATTGCTTCCCCAAAACAAAGTCAGCCAGTCTGGAAGAAGAAAATTACCCCTCCCTGGGTCTTTTAGATTCAGCTCCACTGATGTGTCCCCAAGAATTCCTCAGCACAGCCGGTGACCTCATCATCATTTTGCCCATGTTCTCTCATCTCATTCTGGAGCTTCAGCCTGGGTGGTGATGATGGAGAGGGAGGAAGGACATGGGGGGAGGGAATGGCCCGGGATCTTAGTGCAATGTACCAAGAGCTTTGACAGAAGTGTTATGAGGAGAGAGGGTGGTGAACACGAAGAGTTTTGCCTGGAGCCTTTGGCAAAAATTTCATGGAAGGAAGACACATGAGTTGGATCTAAGGTTTGGGAGAAGGTTCTGAAGAGGAAGAAGAGGAAAGAGGATTTCTGATGGATTAACACAGGCAGGCTGAGGGATGCAGTGGAGCAATTAATGGGAAGTGGGGGGAGTGGACTGTGGGAGAGTTTCAGCCTGGCTCAGGCAGCTGTTTATTCAGAACTTACACCAAAATAAGATTTTACTTTATTTTATCATAGAGGGAAATATTTCACCACTGAGTTTTACTTTGAATTAATTGCTGGCACATGGTGACAATACGAAGCAGACTGACTTTTAGTGAGTTTTATCATGCATTTCTATTTTCTACAGTAAGGAGCCAGTTATTGCCTGCACCTGCAGGACACTACCCTCCTCACCCTCCACCGGCATGTCTTCGTAAAGGGGAGATTATTACACTGGAATGTACAGGTCAAAGTGGGCGGGAATTTCCATGAGGCTGATAAAGAGATTTGCCATTTTCCTATAAGCAGCTGAAGCCATCGGAGGACTTTGCTTCACTTTTATATTTCAAGCTTACTGATTTTCCCTATTACACATTAATACATATTTATTGTCAAAAATATAAAAAAAATAGCAAAATATAAAGAAAAAATTTGTTGGCTCATGTTTCTATCCACATAGGGAGACACTGTTAATAGCTTCTCGTGTCTAGTATTTTCCAGGCATACACACTTGGTATGTTCATGTTTTATATCCGTGCTCGTGATGTTAGTGCAGTTTAATATACTGACTTTCATTTAACTGTATATCATGAACATTTCGCCCTATAAGCAAAAAATTATCTAAAGGCATTATTTATTAAGCCTCCTTACAATCTATTATTTGGCTGCATTATAATTTTTTTTATTATAATATGTAATGCAAAAGAAGGAGCCTATGGATTGAATTCAATTTGGAATCTCTGCAATAAGCCCTAGAATGTAAAGCTATGATCATTGTCTACTACGAGAACAGTCTGAACTGCTCAACTAACTCAACTACTTGTGTCAGGGACCTAGCCTCTGTTTGTCTTGCTGCCTTGTGCCCTACTGTTTTCCTAAATTAGAATTTGGCTAATCCAATTAGATATCATTACATGTACTGAGGTTATACTTTTTTATTGTCATAAGATTCTTCCTTATCTATTTCTAGAATATTTGGAAAAAAATATATTGGAGAAAGGTGAAGATATCAATGTATGGAACCAACTGACAATGGCTTGAGTTCAAATATTTTCTTTGATTTTGGTGTATACTCAAACAGGTGAGGAATATGATATATATTTTAGTTGCAGGGTATGCAAATAAAATGGAAAACCATCATTGTTGCCCTTGTCTAAGATTAAAAGGTTAGGCTTACTTGAATCCCTATATGTTCACTTTTGGTCCTTGTGTTTACATTTTTCTTTTTAACTGATGAATCAGTTTCTTGTTCTGTCTGCTCTGCACCTGGTACAGATCAGACGGTATCAAGGATCTGAATATAAGTGAAGGGGTTTGTATGTGTGTATGTATATACACCTAATTTGATGAAGGGGGTGCTTGATGCTGAAGTGGCTCTCAGAAGGGATCACTTTGGATTAGGAGGGAATAGTTATGGGGCATTGCCACCTGCAAACTTGTTCATGGCTTTGTCTGAGTTTACAGCTCAGCTTTGGTCTGAAAAGTTCTTAAACATGATTTATCAACAGCCTTAGAAGTCTCCTTGGGGTCTGTACTAATTCAAGCAGGACTTTCTGCTACTGAAAAGAATTTAAGCACCACTTTCCAAGGGCACCCATGACATCCACAGATCAATTGAACAAGTCACTTCAAAGGTTAAAAAAAAAAAAAAATATTTACAAAGCCACTAGATAATATGATCTTAATTTAAACTGCATTCTCATTCACATTATACCACAATATACAAGTTAGAATTTGCTTCCTTCCTACTTTCTGTGGTATAATTTCTGTCACAGTTTTATTTTAATGAGAAGTCACTTTCTGAGGGTTATAAAGTCTACTTAACATATCAGATCTTATAAGGGAAGGTTAGGGCTCCATGAGAGTTAGCAGAGGACTATAGCTAAGATACCACCAACATAGTAAAATAATTTGTCGGATTTTTCAGCTTTGCAATCTCCATTGATTGTTCAGGATGAAATGCTGTTCTCTTGGGTAAGGGCAAAATGAAGTTGTTTAATTAACAAGTTTGAATTCTAATAGTTTGAATTCATTTGATAAATGCTCAAATGTTAACTAAAATAAATACAATTTAGAAAATAAAGGGTCCTTCTGGCCATTACTGGCCATTAATTTTAGTATAAGTTAAAAAATGTTATTTTATTTACTACCTTGAATTTGTATAAAGCTTTCTTCTACTTCAAAGTACTTTTCTCATAGAAGCCTTCTGGAAACTGTATGAAATAAATAGGTCAAGAAAAAGGTCTTATTGTCATAGAACAGGGAAGGAGACTTGGAAATCTTTTAAATGACTTTTTCTGGT
The DNA here is from genome assembly GCA_963574575.1 of Galagoides demidoff. Classification (NCBI taxonomy): domain Eukaryota; kingdom Metazoa; phylum Chordata; class Mammalia; order Primates; family Galagidae; genus Galagoides; species Galagoides demidoff. Next base: position 16,443 of record CAUYQV010048181.1, read on the forward strand.
GAAGGAACCTAGTTCTTTGATGGTCAAATTTACATAATGGCTTGAATTCTAATAATGAGAATTTTTAGGAAAGAGCAAAGTCAAAAAACACATTGGGATCTATTCTATCTTCTTTCCCTTTGAGAACCTTAACAAAATACTCTTCTGAGTATGTAAAGGAGAGAATAGCTCTTAAAGATCAGTTTTCTTTTACCAAGACAATCTTTGGAACAAAGGGAGCTGTTCTCAGTATGGTGACCCATGATGAAGGAGATAAAAATTTTCTTTGTGTACCTATATATACCTGCACTATAACCAGGATAGGTTAGGTTATAGTGCACGACAACCCATCCCAAAATTCAGGCCCTTAGAATAACAAATGCCCCATGTCCTTATCCAGGGGACTCTGGCTCTGCTTCTATCTTCTTTACTTTACCATCCATGGTGATAGGACAGCCTCTGTCTGTTGGTTACTATTGATTTCATGGCAGACAGAAACAGGGTAGCCCACAAGCTACTTTTTGGAGGTTCTAATTGGATGTGACCAAATTCACTTCTATCCACATTGCATTTGTGCAGAGAAGCCACATGGCCAAGCTGGTGTTGGGACGTTAGTAAATGCAGACTTGTACTTCACTGTTCCAGGGAGAGAAACCTAATCCTTGTAAACAATGACATCTACCATAGTCTTCTTGAAAATGGGAAACTGTTTTCAAGTACAGTTCATGAGACATCTTGCTTCTTGCTTCTATATTTGATGGAATGCATTGTCATAGTCCAACGTTTCTTGTGAGAACCACTAAAACAGCTTAATTTTAAAATAAAAATTTTACGCTTATCAGAGGGCCTCTGAAGCAGCCAGGCTCTAATGGTCTGAAACCCTGGAGAGAAGGAGAGAAGAGTAACTAATTGAGTTGCACCAACACTTTGCCCATTGCTTTCTGCCAAAAAGGCGTTTGCTAATTCCTAAGCAGCACATCATGAGAGGCTGAGAATCCAGACAGATCAGGGATGCAGCTGAAAATCCATCAGAGCTCCAAAAATCTTCTAGGATTGAGGAGATAAGAACTGAAGCTTGAGAATGCTAAAGCAGCTGAGACTTGAAGCCCAAAGTTGCAGATAGAAGGGACATGCAGAGAAGAGAGCCGGCAGTCTACCAGTTTGTACTGGGACATTTGCTGAGTCTTAAGCCAAAAAAGCAAGAGGCTTGAAAGCCAAGAAAATGAACCTGAAAAAAACTAATCAGAGCTGAGTTTCAGTAGACATGATGGTAGTCAAATCATTACCACCACAACAAAAACCCAACTAAATTTTTCTCCATACTAAATCCTTGAAGTGTGGAGAAAAATACTTGCCCATTTAGATTTCTTTACCAAGTGAAAATATCCTTTAAGAAGACAAAGACATTTTCAGACAAGCAAAATCTGAGAGGTTTTTGTTGCCAGCAGACCTGAATTAAAATAAATAAGGAGGAAATCTCTTTAATTAAAAGAGCAAGTGATAAAATAAGGAGAAAAATGGAAAAGGTGGATGTGTGGATAAATTTAAGTGAAAACTGAGGAGAAAGATAACAGTACAAATACTATCGCATGGTATTCAAACAAAGGTAGAATTAAAATTATAATAATAGCACCAAAGTTAGGAGACAGGAAAATAAAATTAAAGTATTCTAAGAACTTACCATTGACTGTGAAATAATACAATTCTAATTGATCTTAGATTCTAATAAGCTAAGGATGTTTGTTGTAACCAGTAATGTTATCACTGTAAGTAAAAGAATATATAATCTGTTGTGCTTTCTTATAAGAAAGAAACAGGAAAGAGAGACAGAAAATGTGGGAAAAAACTAGAAATAGATAACAAAATGGTCAATTTAAACCTAAAAGTAGAAGTAATTACATTAAATGTAAAAAAAATAAATTATTACATTAAAAGATAAAGGTTGTTAGACTGGATAAAAAATAAAAGATCTACATGCTGTTTAGAAGACATATATCTAAAAATAAAAGGATAGAGAAACATCGAAAATGGAGTGTTAGGAGAAATTACATCACTAACTAAAAAAGTGGTTATAGCTAAATTTGCATCAGATTTATGCTGGACCTTTAAAGAAGTTTCAATGCATTTTCAATTACTAGAATCATAAAGGCTATCTCCTTTGATTAAGTTAGAATTCAAGTTAGGAACCAACTACAAAATGTTTGGAAACAGGCAAAACACTTTTTAAAGATAATGAAACTACAGAGAAAAAAGAAACCAGCAGCTAGTGAGAAGATATTTTTAATTAACATATAAAAGATAATATAGCTACTTTGGGGTACATAAATATGAAAATAAGAAAGCCTTATACTGATATCCTAAAGATAGAGTTACATACATATGGTCATTTATTTAATTATAAAATGATACCACACTGTAAGGAGAAAAGTATGAGTTTTTCTAGAAATAGATAAATTCAACAAATAAGATACATGTATCTATATGAAAAAGTAGTCTTTACTTCCTACCTCACATAAAGGAACAGTCGAATTCCAAGTTCAATGTAAAAGAAGTCCAGTAAGACTTTTAGAAAACAATTTAAAAGAATATCTTTATAACTTCAATGGCTTCCAAGAAGTATAAACAAAAAGGTAGGCGTGATAATTTGGACTACACTAATTATAAAAAAGAGAATAAAAGGATACTTAACAACAAAAAGGAAAGACAGAAAATAGAGTACCGCTATGCACCACTGAAATGGCTGAAATTTAAGACTGACAAAATAATTTTGATGAGGATGTAGAAAGAGGGGAATGCTTGTGCACTGCTGGTAGGAGTCCAAATTGACCCAACTTATTTGGAAGACTGCTTAACAGTATCTATGTATATGACTCCATGGTCAAGTTCGTTCTTATGCTTAAAAGACGTGTGTGTGTGTGTGTATGTGTGTGTGAGCACGCGCCAAAAGATACAGCAGCATTATTTGTCATACCCCCCAACTGGAAACAACCTAAATACCAAATATCCATCAAGAGTAGAATGGATAAATAAATAGCTGCTCATTCCTACAAGGAATGTCGATGAGAATAAATGACTACTTCATGCAACAACATAGACGAATATCACAAACCTAATATTGACTAAAAAAAAATCTAGACACAAAAAGAGTTTTGTTTTTTAAAGTCAATGTTTTGGCCCAGGGCAACATCTTTTTAAGAGTTATGCTACCAAGCGGAGAGCGAGCCATGTGTGGAAGGTGATTGTGATCCCTTCCTTGTCTTACTCTTTTTCTTTTGCTTCAGAAGTAGAAGCTTACTTATTTTGCCTTTCTGTTATCAGAAACGTGGCATGTCCAGAATAAAATGTTACTTTCTTTTTTTCTTGACTAATTTATGTTTCTGTAAAGCACCTAGATTCATGCCTCTAGAGGTATATAGAATGCCCGTGGGAAAATCAGATATCAAAATGAAGAAGATGTAAAATGAGCTAGCATCTTTTTACTTTGTAACTTCTAAGATATGAATGTGTATCGGTTTTAGTGCTGGAATTCTCTGAAAGTCACAAAGAGGAAAAATACAAAGAGTGGGAATCTTAACTTTAGGATATTCGAGGGTAAGTTTAGGCAGAGTGGGCAGATACAACAAGGGAAAATGGGAGACGAGGACAACGTATCCTAGGAGTTCTCCAGCACTAAAAATGTAAACAGACGTACAGACAAATCTTTTTTTTTTTTCTTGGTATGTCAGGCTCTCCACAGAGTGGCTTTGTGACATATCTTCCTTACGATTTCTATTTGAAATAATCACCTACTGAGGCCTCTGCTGATATTGTGACTTGCGTGTACCCTGTCGCTTGGGAGGGACATGCCAGGGAGCAGAAAACACAGGTACAAAGGTCTACTGAGCCAGAAAGGAGCAAACCCAGAGATAGTAGGCAAAGGGTGAAGAATTTTCGGGTTATATTGTAATCATTGACATTACTGGCGTTTCTACCTTTATTGTATTGAGGGACTTTTTTTATATTCTGGGAGAAAAAAATTATATCTTAAGCTCTATCTCTGTAATTATTGCATTATGATGAAAACCAATATTATTTCATTAATTTATGAAACTGCACTTCTTCGGTCTGAGCCGTGATTGCAGTGGTCAGGCACCCAGACCCGCCTGTCTCGTTAGCACTCTGATTTACTATCCGAAGTGTCCCAGTTTGGCTAATAAATGGTATGATCCCCTTACATCAGCCTTATTGACTTTATGCGTGGACTGAAGACTTCAGGGGGTGATTCCTCTGCTAAATCAACAGGGAAAGAGGCTATATTTTAATGCTGAAAATGTCTTTTTCTAAGAAGCAGTATCCGATTTGTTTTAACACGATAATTTTTTAAAGATTGTTTTTTATCTAATAGAGGAATACCAGTGTGTTCTGTCACGTAGACAGTGTATGACTAGGACTATATAAAAATATATATGTGACATGTACCTAAAATGAGGACTGTGTACAGTTATTGGCAGTCATAGCAAAGAGAATTCACTGATATGTCAAATCCGTGTAAGCTTTTTAAGATGGTAGACATTTTAAAGAGGAATGATAGAAAGTCTATGAAAATCAAATAGCAAGTTGGAACAGGAGACTCCCAGAAGTCCAATATTGTTTCATTAATTTATGAGACTCCACTTCTTGCTTATCTGTTAACTCGTTTGATCCAATAAACAATTTGAACTACACTTTTATGGGCTGAATTTTTAAAAAATATTGAACGTTCTCAGATGAGATTTTACTACTGTAACATGAATTTGCTTTTTTTTTTATTTACTGATTTCTCATCAAAAATAAAGGTGGAACACCTTCTGCGTAACTGCTGTTTGTACAGAAACCACCGTGGTTATGACTATGAGATGCCTTCGCTCCTTAATTTTTATTCCCCTCAAATTCGTCACCACCCAGAAATCGAATTCTGCTTTCAGCTTTTGTGCAACCAGTATGGATTGTCTGCTGTGCTCACACAGCGTGTGGACAGTCACGTGGGACGCGTGTGCCCATTGCCTACAGGACTAAGAGGAAGGGCAGTGTCTGACATTGCCTGTTGTCACGCAGGAGAAATGCAGGATCCCTGATTGTTATTCACACTTTGGCTAATTTTTTAAACCATGGCCTGTATTTCTCCTTTTCTTCTCCTGGGGCTGACTGGTCTACTTGCTCATAGAGGATTTTTAGGTCTGAGAAGAGTCGTTGTGAGGTTTTATTAGAACTAGGTTTGTGTGAAGGGAAGAAATCTGGCTTAACGCGCACAAATACTCTTACACGCAAGCATTCATGAACAAACACTTGCCTTGTAAAAATATAGTATGTAAAGAGACTTGTGATGCTCAAACATCCATTTATATTTTGGAATTCCTTTGATTCATACTTAAAGGCACAGCTTGTTTGAGGATTATTATGACAGTACAAATTACAGCCTCAGAGTCTAGTTTTCTTTTGCATGTAAAATAGAAATCAAGCTTCCAGTGAGAAGGGGGCTGCATGATTAGTTGCTCTAGCTAACCTCGTCCGGCGCTCCCTCCTCTCGCAAAGCCCCTCCTGGGCCTGAGCAGAGAAGTCAGCGGGAGCCATGACTGCGCTGGGCCACTGCAGGTATGTGTATGACGCTGGTCTTCTTTCGTCTAAGATGGGTACAAACCAGGTCGAACTTTTTCAAATAACATTTTTTTTTCATTTTAATGTATTTGTAACATCATCAATTTTTCCCCCCTAAATTTCTTAAGGACTTAAAAATATCTTTAATAGGAAACTTAGAGGAAGGAAAACAGAGAAAAGCACTGCCACGGATGAGTCTACAAACCAGTTTCTAATTTTTAGCCAAGGTGGCCACAAAGGGGCTGGGCAGACGGGCTGTGATGGGCAGTCCCGGCCCCTTTACTGGCCAAACCTCATCGTCTGCGGGAAATCCTGGCTGTGACTCACCTAAAGCCATTTGGTCAGTCTTTGCCCCTTTTCTAGTTTCTTCATTTTCCTTCTCTACAGTCACCCCTCTAGGGAAAAAAAAATCTTCCCTCTTTTTCAGTGAAGACTGTAGTTCCGTTCACTATGAGAAATGATGATCTGACAAATATCCTTGCATAGAAGTCTCCGCCTGCTTTTTTTTGAGGCATACTACTTACGTGTATTCCTGAAAGATCACACAAATTTCATTTCACTACTGAGAATATGAAAATGTCAATCCTGACACATCTTTAGCAGAAATTACTATTTTTAAGACATACTTTCTAATTTGATAGGTAAAGAATGAGTATTCTAAGGCTGAAGGGGAACATTAAAAGAACCTCTATATTTTTACTTGATAAATAACCTTTTTAAAAAATTATTTAAAACAATACATCCAAGTGTATTTTTGGCCCTAAATATCTTCTTTACTTCTTTTTTTGGTCCTTCCTCCCTCCCCCCCTCCCTCTCGGTCGCTTCTTTGTTCCCGCCCCGCCCCCTACTCCTTCCATCCCTCCTTTTTTTCTTCTCTCATTCTCTCTATTGGAAACATATTTAATTGGAAATACTTACTGGGCTTCCATGTTGAAACATTTTCTCTTGACTTTGATTTACAATTTGGAGTATGTTTATAGTGCTTGTCCCTCTTTAGAAACAAACTATTATCTCTTCAAAATATAAAAGAAAGGAAGACATAATAATGAATTAAGATTTTTTTTCCTTTTAAAACTCCTGGTATCCTATTCCTTGCTAGTAGATCTAATTACTTTTTATCATTAGGACATACAATTTTCCCCTTCTTTTCATCCTGATTTGATTTATGCTGAATTAATATAGTACTTGAATTCAGTATTGCCTCTATTAATGAGTAGGTTAAGAGAAGTGATTTTTACACCCCGTAGACAGAGGTGCAATTCTGCCTGTGTAGATCTTCATTGATGCACCATCTACCACAGGCTAGTGTTTCCTAAATGTCCCTGACTTATGAGTAGGAATCATTGGGAAGCTACTCAATCTTTCTAAGTCTGTGATTTCTCAAACACAAAATGAAGATCCTTGTTGGGCTGGGAGTTTGTTTTCCCTCTAACTTTTTAAATTGAAGTAATTATAGGGTTATATGAAGTTGCATGAATCCATTCAGAGTTATCTCACATACTGTTTACCCACTCTCTCCCAGTGGTTACACCTTGTATAAAGAGAGCACGATACCACAACCCAGGAAATTGACCTTGATCCAGTCCACTCACTTCATTTGGATTTTACCAGGTTTACATCTCTCTCTCTCTGTGTATTTTATTTTATGCATGATAGTTTTAAATTACCTGTCACAACGTCCATCATGAGGTAGTCCTCAAAAACTATTTCATAGCAATCTTATCGCTATTGGTTAATCTTTCCTATCTCTTTTCTCCAAAGAAGAACTTCTTGGAACTCTTGGACTTTGTTGGCTTATTGAAATTAAAATGATAATTTTTTCACCGAATCCCTTGCCCTCCTCCCAGGCATCCACAGAGGGAGGCTCAGGGTTGGTTGGTGGCAGAGCTAGGTCTTGGTCCCAACCTAGACTGTGGGACTCTTTCCATTATACCTATTTCCCAGACTTATTAGAATACAAGAATTATCTGGGGCAGTGCTTCTCACACCTTCGTGTATATACAAGTACCTAGGCATCCTGTTATACATATAACAGATCTTAATCAGCAAATCGAGTTGAAACCTAGGATTCTGCATTTCCAACAAGTTTCTAGATGACAGGGATGCTGCTGGTTTAGCAACAATACCTTATGTAGCAAGGATCTCAGACACATGCAAAAAATTCAGATTTTCAGTGCCTTTGTCTCAAGATTCTGCTTCAAAAGGGCTAGAGTGAAGTGGAGGGATTTGCATGTTTATCTAATACAGTGATTCTCAACCTTCCTAATGCCGTGACCCTTTAATACAGTTCCTCACGTTGTGGTGATCTGCAATCATAAAATTATTTTCGTTGCTACTATATGAAGTACATTAGATTCTAATATCCTAGGATATTCTTAGGATAAATTGCTTTTGGTAAACACTGAATATCTCTCTACTGTCTATGTCCAGAATTTCTGGTATCTCCCAGTTCCCTTTAAATGCACAAATATTATTTACTTTGATATCATACTTTAAAGATTTGGGGCAATCAGGTTATTTTTTTGCTTTTGTCATTTATTTTCTCAGCTTAATTTTTTTTTATTTTGAAGGCTAAAAATCTAGATGGAGAATCAAATGTTTTTGTCAAAAGCTTAGTTCAACTCTTAAGAGGTTAAAGGATATTAAAATAATTTCAGTGCTACTCCATTCAACACACTTAGATTTTGTCTGTGCTTTATAAAGTCTTCCTCAGCCTACATATAATAGGTCTTTTTATGATCTAAATAAACAAAACATTGGATTTGCAACAAGAATTCTTATCAACTCTGAATTTACTCTTCCTAGGTCCATATAAATAGTGGTATTTAATCCTCCAAAGATTTAGATAGTTATGTGAACTTGTATTGATAAAAGAGAATCACAAACAAAGGACTGGCTGGGTTCAAGTGTAAAAGGTTAAACTATGTAAAGAATTAAGTAATCCTGGATTGGAAAATACCATCATAGCAACTTATGTAAACCCCCGATGTTTTAAATTAGCCACAAAATGTGACTTGTGTTGTAATTTTATGGAGCTTCTAAAAATTTCAGCTTTTAAATTAAACTTTTCCTATTTGGTAGCAACACAGTGGGCCTTCAAAATAGTTTACAACCATTTGCTTTGTTAGTTGTTGCTTTTCAGCAGTCATTCAGGGGAGAAAAACATTATTAATCCCCATTTTAAGGAGGCTGGAACTGAGGTTTTAAGATGGTATAAAGCTTTGATTTAGCCAACACTTGTATCCTTTAGTCTCAGTCCAAAGCTCTGGTCTCTGCTTATGCAACAGTGCCTGTTGTTATTATTTTGGCTTATATTGCTGAATAATATGGACTCAGTTTTCAAAAGTTGACTTAAACCACTGAGATCAATTGAAGTAAACTTAGCAGTGTTGTTTTCTCAGGTTAAAAGACAAGTTTAGTTTTATGGAGCTTCTACTTAAAAAAAAAATTTTTGCTTTTTTTTCATTTTCTTTAAATAATTTCTATTTCAGGGCCACTATTTTAGATGATTTTACCTTAGCCATTGTCAGCAATCGAGTAAAGGAGAGAAGATGCTGCAATTCTAAATGGAGTATATATTTGTACATTGTCAACCAGAGCCAGCGAATTCCCTTAACAATTTATTCTTCAGCAAAATAAACACCTTCCTTGGGTGTTTTATGCTTTAGGCAATATATTTTTTTTACATACAGATATTTAAAATATTTTCTCTATGACCCTGTGTTTTCTGTGTAACAGATCTTAAAAGATGAGGCTACAGATGCTTGCTCAGAAAGCTGAAGAGACTCAGGGCAGAGGCAGGACTAGAACTCACAGATTCTGCCTCATTTCTTTTCTTATGTCAAAGGAAGTCACTGAAAGTAACACAGTGGTCATCAGCTCTCTGCTGATGAGAGAGAGATGCACGCTGCATGAAATAATAGTTTACATAATTCTCTCTTGATGTGTAGTACCCTTGGAGGGTCAACAGTCTAGTTGACAACTGGAATCACCTTGAGTTCCTGATTAAAAGAAAGATAGTTTTAGTGTACTCAGCAATTACCAAAAGAGAATTTGGGAGTGAGGTTGGGGAGCCCCTCTTGGACTCTGTGGTTCAATGCGCTCTCCAGGTGATTTTCATGCTTACTAAAATCTGAGATCCATAGCATGAGGATAAAAGGTTTGATTTTCTACTCTCATAAAAGCTACTCTTATTGCCTTAAAGAAGAGTGGCTCTACCCCATCTTTTTGCAGAACAATTAAACATTTGTGATTGCTTTGTCAAAGAAAAAAAAAAGCTAGTCTTTTGTTCATGGAAACTGAGACTTCTGTGTAAGTCTGAGATTGCTGTATTTCTCTACAAGGGTGAATTTTTCTCAGTTTAGGATTTCAATTACTTTCTTAATAAAATAGCTTATATCTAACAAAAGCTTTTGAATGACATAAGGCTTAAGTAATCCAGGGTAGCAAGATGGCTGGATGTTCTCAGAACCTTCTCACCTAACATTCTGACCCAGGTGAGTGGATTTCTTTGAGGGAAACTTTGCTGCCCAGGTTGAACACCTGGGGCTATCCTTAAATTTATTCCTCCTACTGGACTTTCAGGCAGTGGCTAATGGTGATGGAACATCTGTGTTTGCTGTAGAGGCTGCAGCAATTTCTCTTGGGTAGGCAATTTGCTCTAACTATCTATACCTTGATAACCTTCTTTTTTAAAGTGCAAAATCCAGCATCTTTATTAAACTGTGTCACCATTTTAGTGACTACAGTATATAGCCAGTGTATAGCCATATGCTGACCTAGAGCTAAGGGTCACTCACAATCCCCCGCTGCTTCCTTGTATTCTGCCCTAAGTATTATACTTCTATTCCTTGACCTTCTAGTTACCTGGAACAATATAGGAAATGAGAAAAATGTTGAAAAGTGTAGTAAGTTAGACAACTATAATGCAGGGTCAATAAAATCATTGTCAAGGAAAGTGATAGCACATGAAGTTCTCCAGTTTATGTTTGTTTAAAGGGGGTAAAAGCCAGGTTTTTTTGGAAAATAATTATTTAACTACCAGATTCCATATTTGTGAAATATTGTAAGTTGATACAGTGTCTGCTGTTTTTCAGTTTTCCAAGACCTCTTTATTTAGAAAGCTATTTGCACCAGCTCTCTTTCCTTTGTTGCATACGTTGTCTTGGGTGTTGACCCATCCTCTGACGGTGGACTAGAGTGGAGCAGGGGTGGTCTGTATCAGTGAGCTGAAGCTAAGGGTACTTACGGCCTTGGCACAGAGAAAAGAGGAAGGAAAAGCAAACTTTGGCGTGATTTCAGTCAAGCTTCTCAACCTTCTTAAATTTCCCCTCTGGGAAATCAAAGGGTTTTATTAGATTATCTTTACAGTACCCATAAACGCTGAAGCTGTGAGTCTCAATGAAACTTATGAGAAGGGGTAAGGAGAGTGGGAGAAATGAAAAAAAATCTGAAAGGGAAAGAAGGAGCAAAAGGGGTGGGAAGTGAGAAAGAGAATACGCAGATACCTGTGGTTGAGAGACCACCCTGCTGATTAATTCCCTTGGGAGTACTCCTGTGATACAGAGCACAGGAGTGCCTTACTTGGTATTCAGAGCAACTAAATACAGAAGGAACTATGTAAGTAACTAAACGAGTTACCAAAATTGTAACTAGTTTCTCACAGTCAATAGAGATTTAATATCCACTTGGCGCTTGGTTAGTTTCATAAATTATTCATGGATCCCTTAGGGTACTACCTGTAGTTGATGGAGTTCTGTGATATTACCGATATCAGCAGGGTCATGCTTGGCTTGTAGAAACTGGTAAATTGAAGGCAGTTACTGGAGGAATGTAAAAGGTGGCTCTGAGAAATCTGAAAAGTTATTTCAGTTAATTTAAAAAGCCTCTGACATATAAAAACTTTAGTACTAAGGGTAGGGCACTTATCCTATTCGTTTTCTTTGTTTTCTCTTAACTACAAAAGTAAACAGTCACCTGTAGAGTCATAGAAATTCATAAATAATAACAATACAAGGACAGTCTCTCTACCAAACTGAAAATTATTTAGTCTCAATTTTTTTGATTCTGCCTTCTAAATATTAAAGGATCAATAAAAATGGATATGAAGAGTTTAGGGGAAATCTCCACATATCTATTTACTGGTTTAGTTTAATTTTTAGAAGGAAAAATATTCTGCATCGAAAAGGCTAAAGCTTAGACTTTTTGTATGCAAACAGGAACACAGGAAAAGGAGTGGTGTTTTGAAGTTCGGTCAGCCAGTTGGATCACTAGAGGGAGCTCTAACTTCATGACAATGCCAAAAATGTAAATCTTTCTTTGTTCTCAAATTTCACTTACAACTGAAGGACCCGCCCCCATAAAAATCAATAATAAATATGAAAAAGTGTCCAGAAGAGAGAAATGTCTTTCTCTGAGGGCATCATATACCACATGTGCTTACAAATAAAGACAGGACCACTATCAGAACTGGCAATATTTAAACAAGACAAAAACACAGGATTATGTACAGTGAGGGTCTCAATATACCTTTTATATAAAAAATATTTTAAACAATATACTTTATAACTGCTCCTCATCCCCATTCCTCAATGATAACAATACAGACCTACAGCCATCATCTGTCATGAAGTCAGCCCAGCAGATTCTAACAAGATCTGGATCAGATGTTCACAGAGTTGGTGCAATAAGCTTTTAGCTGCTCTGTGGCAGGGTGGAGACTTGGTAGAGAGATATGGATGGTGTCTTGGCCCCGTCCTTAGTAGCATCATAGCTATGTGTTGGACCAGCTTTGTAAAGGACATTTCGTCTATCTACAGCAGAGTGGGGAGGTTGGCAGCACCCTGGACTGAGAACCAGAACACCTAGAATTCATGCATGGATGACTTCCTGACTACAGATGAACTTTTGAGCTTTCCCATCTTCCTGTTCCTGGTGAAGTAGAAATAGGAAAGAATTGAACTACATGATTTCTACTCATTCTGACTTGTCAGTTATCGAGTTAAATTTTTTCATTTGATTTTTCAGTCCTGACTGTGGTGTATAGTCCTGGAAAGTGATATTTAGAGTTCAGCTTTGCCATTTAAAAGCACAAGAAAGAAATGCTGAGTCTAACTTGGAAACTCATGAAGCATTTTCTAAGAGCTTTCTTGCACTTTCCTCCCCCATACACACTTACTGCTCCTCCCGTTACTTACCTGTCTTTTAAAGTTGGTTCCAGCTAAGGAGAAAATCTGTAGCAGCGTTCTGAAACATGACTCTCTAGGAAGGTGACTTTTTTTTTTTTTTTTTTTTTTTTTACAATTGGGACAAGCTGATCTTGCATCAAGAATGCTGGCTACTTAGGCAAACTATGGAGCAGGGTCTTCAGTCTGAGTTTTGTTGGGCTAGGGAGCTCCTTTGAGCCTGCTACATAATCTGCAGAGCCCTGCTCAAAAATGATCAGGAGATTTCATATGACAACAGCAGGGCACTGAGTCAAACATGCAGCCCTTGTGAACGTGGGGCCCTCAGCCTCTGTACAGGTCACATTCTTGTACAGCTGATTTTGCTGGGGCCGTGGCGACCCTGGGTTCAAACTGATAAATGCATAGGACTAAGTTTGACTCTAAAAGGCTAAAAACTAATAGAAATAAATAAAATGTAACAAAATAAAGATCAAGCCATTCCTGCCTGCTTATTTTTTCGAAGGTGAGAAATTGTTTCAACAAAGACGCTGTGCTTGTATTTGGTCCAAATCCTTAGAAAGATAATTAAATATTATAGTTTTGGAAAGAATATAGTGGGAAGGGCTGGTGTTGAAATCATATGATTATTTTGTTTATACCAATTAAAATTTTTCCATCAGAAAACATGTCATGGTTTCTTCCAAACATGTCTCCAGATTTGGAAATTCAGCTGGAGACAGAAACAGTGGCACAAGGCTGGCACGAAACCTCCTACCTACAGGGGCTGCTGAAGTATGGAGAGATGTTTTCAAAAGGTTGGTGGTATTTAGTTTTCCTTCTCCTACCTACAGCTTTAAAATAACTGAAGTAGGTATTCAACTTTATAATTTCTTTGTGCTTTTCTCTAATACATTACACTTGTATTATTCTAAATAAAGGTATAATTCCAGCGGAAGAACAGCTCCCTTGGAAATGAATACATTGTACTGTAACCCTGTGGGATATGTGGTGGTTTCAAAACAACTTTGGTAGAGTTATTTATTCCTTCTAACAATAGCCATTATTTTGCATCGGTTGACTTCATAGCCGTTCTCTTTGGCGTTCATTTTTATCTGAGCTTAGAACTAGTTAATTGTGTGCATAGCTTAGACATTGCTGTTAGATTAGCATTGGCTGAAATTCAGAACAAGACAATTCATAGCTGTGAATCTATTTTTCCTTTTTTTCTATTCAGTTCAACTTATGGGCGTGCTGGTTGATTCTGAGGCGAGCCATCATCATTCCTGATACGGTGTCTTAGAAAGCTTTTTTCTGTCCCATTTGTAAGCAGTGAAGTTCTCATTGGTGCCTCTGCTACCTTCTGTCCCTCTTCCCTAGAACCTCCTCTTATTCCATTTTGTGTTACTCTTTTCTCTGGACAGAGGAGATACTTGTATACTTTCAAGTTCTCCTCATCCTAGATCATTTTTCTTTCTCTCTTGAGAATAAAAACTAGCCAGTCTGCTAAACTAAGTCTTGTTAGGTTGTCTATTAGTGGACAGACTATATGTGTTGGCATGTAGTCTAAGTAAAAGGTTTCTTTTTTCACAGACCCTGCTGTTACCAGGAATTTTAAACACATTGAGTGTCTGAAAGGTAGAATTTATGTTACAGGGAAAGGCCGGAAGGAGAATTTACTTATGTAAGGAGAGATACATTGTGACCTTAAAATAACAAAATTGCTTACTTTTAAAAGTAAAGGCAATCCTATTTCTTAGATATTTTATCTTATCCCTTTGAGGGTATGTGTCCTGTTGCCTGACCAAGAATAGTATGGAGAATTTGAAATTTAGGGATCTGAAGACAGGCCTTCACTGTGGCCTTTACACTCTATTCACAATGATATTAGATTGAACTTGAACTTCCCAATAACACCTGGGTAGCCCTCAGGGATAATGCTCTTGGCATAAATTTAAAATGAAACAGTTTCATACTGAAATCCATTAGTCATTTTTTTCACAAAGTCTCGGGTAGGAAAGGACCCCTTCAGCCTACATCTGCCTATCCTGCTGTAGTTTATAGCATGTGACAAGTTCCCTAAGGACACTGTGGAATGCAATCTGTAAAAGCACTTTTTACCTAGAATCAAAAATTATTCTAGAGGAAAAAAGACATTATAATTATAGTTTAACATAATAATGCAGAGGATACAGCCTGCAAAGAGTAGCTTCAATCATCATCATTATTATCATCACAGTTTTGGAAGTCATTAATTGCTGAATTTTCAAGCTTTTTTTTACTAAGATTAAAAAATATATTTTTATTTATGCAAATGATGCCATCAACTACGTGTTCTGAAACTGGAGAGAAATTACTTTCCTCATTAGCACAAGACCTTCTCTTAGGCGTGCTGCAGAGAGGTATTTCACGTACAGCTAAAATCTACCCAGTTACATAAGGAAACATAGGACATTTCTACTCAGAGATTTATTTTAAACTTTTAATTTTCGAATAATTTTAAACAGGAAATTTGCAAAAATTGTTGAGAAAATGTCCATACATACTTCACTCAGTTTCTTCTATTTTTTTTTTTTTTTTTTTGAGACAGAGTTTCATGCTGTTGCCCTGGGTAGAGTGCTGTGGCATCAGCATAACTCACAGCAACCTCAGACTCTTGGGCTCAGGGGATTCTCTTTCTTCCATGTACATAGTGCAGTGATCCAAACCAGGAAATTAATATTGGCATAAAATACTGTCGACTAAATTATGATGATATTTGAATTGCAACAGCTTTCCATTCATGTTCTTTATTTCTGTATTTATTTTTGTCATAGGACCCAGTGGAGAATCCTATATTGCATTCAGGGCTCAAGTCTCCTAGTCTTCCTCAGTCTGTGCATGTTCCCCAGTTTTTCTTTATCTTTCATCTTCACACTTGTATTTTAAACAGGAATGATTTCTTTGTATGAATGATAGTGAAACAGTAAACCCCCTGACCTTTGGGAAGTTCAAGAGAAAATTTATGTGTTTTTTTATATAAATTTCAAATTATTAAATTCTTTACCAATTTTAAAAGTATACATTTAATATTATAAACTGAAATCTAAAGGGATTTATTTTTTTTTAAATTTCAGATTAATATGAGCATACAAATGGATCGATTAGGTTACATTGATTATTATTATTATTATTTTTGAGACAGAGTCTCACTATATTGTCTCTGTAGAGTCCGATAACATCATAGCTCACAGTAACCTCAAACTCTTGGGCTTAAGCTATTCTCTTGCTTCAGCCTCCTAAGTAGCTGGGACTACAGGCACCGGCCTCAATGCCAGGCTACATTGTTTGCATTTCTTAAAGTTCAAGTTGTAGTTGAGACCTTCACCCTGGGGATGTGCTGTGTTCCTATACACTGTGCACCTTAGGAGACTTTACATCTTTTGTATTTACCTAGATGGAGTTAAATTTATGAAAATATTTTTGGAAGAAGAAAGAAATGTTCTAAATATTGACTGTGTCTTTGTAATGACCTGTCCTGAGCAGTTGTTTAAATCTAAACTAAAACTACTTTATAAGTGGCTTTTGAATTTACAGTTTAGAAAGAGTTTTACAAGAAATGAAATTAGTATAATTGCTCTGTGCCCTCTGAAGCTTAAATTAGACAGAAATCCTATTATTTGTGTGATATAAATGTTTGACCATTTTATTCTTTTAAATAATTAAAAATAAATTTCAGAGTAGTAGAGTCAAATTCTGCAGATAGATACTTGTACATGTTCTACATTTCTAACTTTAAGTTCCTTAAAGACCTTGTTTATAATGCTGATTATAATTATATGTATTCTCTCTATATGTTTATATATTGTATATCTGTATATATAGTAAATATACATAATAATTATTATAAAATTTAGTGGTTCTCAACCTGTGGGTTGTGACCAACAGGAACTGTATTAAAGGGCTGCAGCATTAGAAAGGTTGAGAACCAGTTGGTGCAAGGTCTGGTGAGTATGGTGGATGATGGAGAATTTCCAAGTCCAGCCTGTGTATCTGAGCATTGTTGTTTGACTTGTGGTCAAATATTGTCTTGCAAGAGGATTGGCTGTCTCTGCTGATTAATCTTGGCTACTTAGTCATAAGCATCCTCATTATCTGCTTAGTCATAAGCGTCCCATTGGTTGCAGTAGATAGCTGCTATAATTGATTGATCAGGTTTCGTAAATCTGGACCGGCAAATGACACCATTAGCTTTTTTTGGTGAATATTCAGTTTGAACTGTGTTTGGACTTTATCTTTATCCAATCATTGTGCCTAATGCTTGCAACTGTCAAAAAGAATCCTTTTTTAATTGCAGTTAACAATATGGTATAGAAATGGTTAGCCTTTATGTCATGACAGCAAAGAAAGATAAGCTTTAAGATGATTTTTCTTCTGATGCTTGTTTAATTCCCTTGAAACCCAACCATTCAGCTTCTTCCCTTACCAGTTTGTTTCAAGTAGTTCGATATTGCTGGAATAGTAACATCAAACCTTGCTGCTAACTCATGCATAGGTTGAGATGGATTGACTTCCACTATAGCTTTCCGCTCACTATTATCCACCTTGGTCTCAGGTCACCCATATGGCTCATTTTTAAGCTTAAAATCACCAACAGAACTTCTCAAACCATTGATGTCTATAAGTTCATTAGCCACATTCCTCTCAAATGCTTAGTTGATATTTCAAACTGTCCACACTGCATTGGTTCTATGATGGAACTCATTAAAAAAATAACACAAATTTTTGACTTAGCTTTTGTTTCACAAAAATTGCTTCAAAAAATTTTTGAAAGATAATTACAAGCCATGACATGCATTTAAAAGAATGAAAATGTACCATTACTATATAAAAAAAATCAGAAATGTCAGAGATATCAATTGTCAAAGTTATTACTGAAGGACATTAGACATTTCATGCTTAATATGAAATTAAATTAAAATACGTAACTATTTATATGTGTACAGTGTCAGTGGAATACTTTATCAAGAACTCATGAAACACATACATTTTTCAATTAAGAGTTATTTCATGTAGCGTATTGTCCTACTTCATCAACTTGAAGTCCAAAGGAAAGCCACAGCTGTTTTGCAAAACAAATTAATATGACTTTGCACCCCTATCTCACCACTGAGAATACTTCCTCTCTCTGTCCCAGAGGCAGTATTTCCAATCCTCATAAGTATTCCCAACCCCTAAGGATTCTCTGTGTTTCAGCCCATCTGTCTTCATGTTTCACTAGTGTATGGTGCTAGGTATGCCCTTTGAGCCTGAAAAGGGCTATATCATAATCTTAGGTTGATTGCATTAAAATAGATCCCTGAGATGGGTGTGGTGGATTACCCCTGTGATCCTAGCATTTTTGGAGGCTGAGGATTGGCTCTAGTGGATTTCTTGAGCTTAGGAGTTTGAGAGCAGCCTGAGCAAGAGCCAGACCCCATCTCTACTAAAAAAGTAGGAAAAACTAGCCAGATGTTGTGGTGGGTACCTGTAGTCTCAGCTACTTGGGAGGCTGAGGCAAGAGGATCACTTGAACCCAAGAGTTTGAGGTTGCTGTTGCTGTGAGCTATGATGCCATGGCATTCTACCCAGTGTGACAGAGTAAGACCTTGTCACAAAAAACAAAAACAAAAAAGAATGGATCTCTATTCCTCTGTCAAGCTGGAGACACTCTCTACATCTTGTCACTCCTAATTCTGAAAGGTGCAGCATTCATAGACAAAGGATTAGTTTCTCTGCTCCTGAGCCATCCTCTCAAGGGCCCTTTCTGGGGTTCTCTCAAGGAGAAACTTGCAGAAGGAGAAGCAGAGGACCTGTATCATTGTCACATAGTATCACTTTCACTTCAAATAGTTTCTTAATGTCCACTGACAGTCCTATCTACTAATAGTTCCATTGCTTCTTGAGGCTTTTCTGAGGAGGTAGTTGAGGTGGGAACCGTGCTATGTCACTACCATCACCCCATACTGCTATGTAGTTGAGTTTCAAGTGCCATTAGTTTACTTTTACAATTAGAGTCTAGTTGGTTTCACAATACCTTATTTGAAATGACCTATCACAACAGGTCAGTACAACCTGTTCACAGTTGGGCATATTTCACATTATCCCTCTCCGTATCCGAATTTTTTTTTAATTTATTAGATGGCAGATTCTCCTATATATCAACCAATATAACACAAATCCTCATGTTTTAGACCTAAAGAGGTTAAAATTTATCATTAAAATGCTAACCATATCCAAAAGTTGAGATACTTCTCCCACTTGGTAGAAATTATTTTTGTATTACATGGGCTCTATCCTTCCTTGACTTTGAAACTCCTTTAAACCTGTCTAGACTCATAACTTATGCCAGGCTTCTGAGTATAAGGACAGTAAACTAAAATACGGATTCATCAGTATGATCCTAAAGATAAGCCATGAGCAAAACAATGGCTGCCAAAAGGTGGAAGTGGTCCAGTCAAAGCAAAAATGCAAAAGTCATGGTAACAGTTTTTGGGGATGCTCAAGGCATTTTGCCTGTTGAATTTCTGGAGGATCAGAAAAAAATGAAGTCTGCTTATTATGACCGTGTTTTGAGAAAATTGGCCAAAGTTTTAGCAGAAAAACACCCAGGAAAGCCTCCCAAGAGAGTCCCTCTCTACCACAACAATGTTTCTGCTCTTTCTTCCCACAAAAGAAAGGCAATTTGGCAGGAGTTTCAGTGAGAAGTCTTTAGGTATCTATACTATACTTTTTGGGGGGGGCACCTTCTGACTTCTTCTTAGTCTAATCTTAAAAAATCCATAAAGGGTTTCCATTTTTCTTCATTAATATGAATAGATTCCCAGGACCCTCAGTCATTTACAAAGGTGTCTTGAACTTGGTGGAGCTTATTTTGAAGAAGAATTTTGTTTTTGAGTTTTATCTTTTAATTCCATTTTACACAAACACTCTGAAGTGCCCTCAGACATGTTGAAGGATTTTGTGGCAAAAGAAACACTCTGTCCCTAAAGGGGCTGCTTGGGAATGGCAAACCCCAGAGCAATCTCTGTGTTAACACTTTATGTACAGAATCTCTCTGCAGCTCACTAGGCTCTAAAAGATGTGTGGAAACATTAACAAGAAAATAATTTTTTCTTTTTAGTAGAAACAGACCTGGAATGTAAGCTTCAAGAGGGTAGAAATTTTGTCTGTTTATTCTTTGCTGTATTTCAAATACCTAGAATGGATCTACCTTGGTCCATAGTAAGAACAGAATAAATATTTGTTGTTGAATAAATTTGTATATCCAACAATTAAAAATTAGCTAAATTACTCATATACATTATGAAATACATTATAGTAATTCTTACAATGAACTATTAGGTAGTAATTAGGGTGATGTCTATATTGTTATGTATTGCCCTAGAAAAATGTTTATGATACAGTGAAATATAAGCAAACTTCTTATTTGTACAAATTATACATAATTGAAATTTATTTTTGTAATTTGTGTTATGCCTAAGATGGGTAACAGTGGTGCAGTGTTGATATAATTCCTTTGTTGAAATGATTCAGAAATAATTAGAACAGGACTTTCTATTTTTAATTTTTAACTGTGATTTTATTTACTATTTAGAATATTTAATTGGTGTAAAAATTAATCCTGAAATTAGCCCTAACATAAATGTACATATTCATTTATTTGTTCTTATTCTTTTCCTAAGGTTCCCTGGGTATAAGACAAACACAGTATCCTATTTGGATTTATATGCTCATTTTTTTTTTTTCCTTAAGAGACAGAATCTCATTCCATCACACTCAGTAGAGTGCTATGGCATCACAGCTCACAACAACCTCCAGCTCTTGGGCTTAGGCAATTTTCTTGCTTCAGCCTCCTGAGTAGCTGGAACTGTAGGCACCCGGCACGATGCCCGGCTAATTTTTTTTGCAGTTTGGCTGGGTCTGGGTTTGAACCCACCACCCTCTTTATATTGGGCTGGTCCTCTACTCACTGAACCATAGGTGCCACCCCTTTATACATTCATTTCAAATCTGCCTCCTCTCTAGTGCAGGAAGCATGATACTAGCTTAAGGTAATCATTTAACAAATGTTTATTGAATGAATTCATGATTACCTGGGTTAAGTGCAAAACAGTGGTGCAGATACTCAAAAATAGTGGCAACTGGAATGATGATAGAGGTATTATGGACCCATAGATTGCATGGTAAGTAGGCAAACTCAGAGGTTCCTTACCTTTTGGTGGCTTTCCAAGGAAAAAAAAAAAACCAAATTGTTTCTGTATAACTTTTATCTTACACTTGTATGCGAATTTGAATTGTTTTGCCTTCCATTTATTTTGGCAGTAAAAGCTTTCCCCCCACAAACTCTAGCTATCAGGAGATGAAGTAAAACCCTAATTCCACCTTACCCTCCAGCACCATCACTAGCTAATCGAGTTTTACACAAAGGATATATCTCTTCATTGCTGTATTGAATTTTTAGAATTGCTTCCTCGGTGCAGTTGTAAGGCTTTGAAAAGTTCTGTTTGTAGAGTTGGTGATTGGG
Organism: Galagoides demidoff; assembly: GCA_963574575.1. Taxonomy (NCBI): domain Eukaryota; kingdom Metazoa; phylum Chordata; class Mammalia; order Primates; family Galagidae; genus Galagoides; species Galagoides demidoff. The sequence goes on from CAUYQV010048181.1 coordinate 37,743, forward strand.
TAACATATTTTGAGTGAAGTTGTAAAGAGTCTATGAATAAAAAGCAGAAAGAAGAAAAAGATATAGATTGAATCTAAGGGTGTTAAAATGCAATTTAACCTTTTTTCTGATAACAGGCTTCTGCCTTCATTTTTTTTTTTTTTCCTTCCACATTTGAATGAGGTACATGGAAGACTGAGCTACTTTTAAGGTCAGGCTAGATTGCGATTCTTTTTTCTTTTCTTTTTTTCTTTTCCCTCCCTCCCTCCCTCCCTTCCTCCCTCCCTCCCTTCCTTCCTTCCGTGTATTTGTTTATTTATTTTCATGAATGTAGGCATTGTTTTTCAAAGGCTAATGTCCTGAAGTAAATATTACATAGTACTTCTTATGGTGGTTTGAGTCAATGCTTCAAATCACAAAAGAAGAAAAAGGAGAAATTTACACTCAGTCTTCCTGCCTTTTTGTAGCTTCATCTGCATAAATGTGCAATTTATGTAGAGGGTGATGTACTGTATTGAGAAATTCAGAGACAGCTGCCAGGGCCATCTTGCAGGGAAGCTGTGCTCAACCTGAAATTTAATTTAAATATTTCATTTCATTACCATAGATTACAACTCTGGTAGTAAACTCTCCCTTCTTTGGAATCAGCACTAATCCAATCCATGAAAATTTAATTGCCCTACCACTCTTCATCTACAAATTTTGTGGCTAAAAGTGGAAAACTGCAAACTTGGCAGTGGAGATTGCCTGAAACAAAACTTGACTTTTTACTTAGGAGAATCTTAGTCCCCCAAATCCAGATAACAGAATTTCATTTCCTTAATTAGAGGATTGTATTTATTGATGCCCTCTGCCACATTATTAGATATAAATGCAGGTCAAAGAACATCTTTCATTTTCTATGAATTTTTTTTAAAAAATCAGCCATTAAGTTGCTACAATTAACTGCTGATTTTGCTCCCGTGGGCCTTGTTTGAATGTTGGTATCAGTATCACGGAAGGCAGTGGTGCGTGATGGGGATTAATGGCTACTTTGGTAGTCAAAAGAAGGCCCATCTTCCTTACAAATGATGATGAAAAATTTTCCATAAAAATACTATTTCCAGGAACACATGTATTGTTATTAGCTAAGATTGTGGACACTATTTGAATCACAAATACATAGAGAATCTGCAACAATATATTATAAACTCCCCGGTGTGGTGAAAACCATTGTTGTTAAATGTCTGTGATGATTGGATTTGAGCTCAGAGAAGAGGGCTTTTTCAATACCCAGCCTCATTTGGTTCCTATGTAAATTTTAGCAAAATGTTTTGGAAATAACACTTTAACCCAAAGAGTAATTTTGGTCAAATGAGAATGATTTGCTGCTGACGATATTTGTACTTCGTTTCTTGTAAGTCAGACTGCATGAACAGCACACTAACAGTGCATCATTTAATTAAATGCACGCACACATACACACATTTAATTAAATGCATGCACACATACACACATGTCACACTTCTGCCTATTCAGATATAAACACAGTAGAAATGAATTATCTTTGGGGAAAAAATTCTTTCTCTTCTCTAAGATAGCAAAGGGCAAAACTATTTCTTTTATTATTAGAAGGGTTAAATGAGATGTACTATGTTCTCCATACTGGACGTTGGTCATTTCCATAAACTGCTTCTCACCCGGGTTTGTAGAGAGAACAGACCAATGGATTGGCTATTCAGTGCTAACAATAATCTCGGGGAACAAGCAAGCATACTCTGAATAGACATGTACCTCAAAAGTGTACTTTGCTTTTCTGCTGTGATGGACCAGAGCCTTCTGGTCACCTGAGAGTTTTCAGTGATAGAAAGCAAATTCTATCACTGCCTTACTGCAGATGAGACCCTGTCTGCACATTCATGACATTAATATCCGAGTGTAAAATGCATCTGCCCCTCCTGAGTTTGGCATTTATTCCATGGAAAGTGCTCATATTAAGTTTGGACAGGATTTGCCATTGGCATTGTGTTAACTTCTGTTTTTTAATTACTTTTATTACCACATAATTTTGAAATTTATAGGCAATGTTTAAATGAGTTATAAATGGCTGGAATTATGAAGTAATAAAAATAAATGAAAACTGCTTTATATTTTAATGATTTTTAATTTGTTCTTAGAGATAAAAAAAAATAAAGATGTGCCATGGGGGTCACCACTTGGAAGGAGGCCTTTCACTGTTATTTCCCCCCAAGTGAAATGTTGAATGAGTCATAGTAGGCACAAGAGTCACGGAATGATGTTTGATTAGTACGTCTCCTTTGAGAGCATTTACTGTACACCACATTCCCACTTACAACAGTATTCTGCGGAGAGTGGGTAGGAAAAGATTAGGGCTACAGGCATGAAGTTATGTATTTGAATTGGTCCCCAAAGTTTGGTATTCTGTTCCTTATTTTTTAAAACTTCATAATTTATCAAGAAAAAGAAATATACACTAAAAAATCCAGAGCAACCTGAGTGGCACTATCTTCATAAGGGTGTTGGTAAGAATAAAGTACTAAAGGGATTTAGACATTGGAGAGATATTTATGGTCTGGTATTATTCAGAAAATGTTCTTGAGAAAGGTAATCCTTGCTCTGGATCTGGAAATATCTGTTAAGGGAAAAGAATATGAGAGAACATTTTAGGTGGGAGAGAAACTTGTAGAGATAAGAAAAAATTCAATATATTGGAGAATGGTATGAGGATTATATGTCATAAGATGAACTTAATGAATACCAGGACATTTGTACTAATGACGATCAACCAATATTTACTGAATGTTTTTTATGGCTCAAAGCATTGTGCCATAATGGATTATCTTAAATCATACAGCATATTAGAAGACTTCCCATTTACACTTGAGTGCTATGGCAGTGGGAACTTATGTAATTCTTAAAATACTCATTCATTTGGTTTGGATGAGTTGATATGGGGTGGAGAAATGGCAAGAAAAGAAGCTGAGGGACTACTCTGAAAATCTTGGAGTTAATGAATTGAACCACTCATGAAAACAGTGGATGTATCCATGGGTACTGACACAGAATCAGCTGTCTTGGAGGAAAAACCCTGATTGAAGAATTTGCCACTTTCTACAGTGTGAATATTTTCTCAATGGCTGAATTCAAGGTACAAATGTGAGATCAACTGGCTGAAAAAATTCCTAAAAACTTAACAATTAGCTTGTGTGAGCCAGTATGAGCTGGCATCAGCACACCACCAAATTAATTCCATACACAGAAAAACTGAAGAATGAGTCAGAGATTTTGATGGTTGGGCTATGTGGGAAAGAGGATTTTAAAAGTAGATTCCAGATTTATGGCTTGAGGGAATGAGATCCTGGGTATAACACATAGCAGGGCAGCTCCAGTTGTGCCTAAATTGAGAGCTGGTCACACACGTGGAGAATTTGGCACAAGTAGCTCCCCCAGGTAACTGTATGATTTGACTTGCTTGGTGGAGAAAGTTTTCTGACTGGATGATTGGGGGAAATAACAATATTTGGGGCGATAGAGGACAGTGTAGCTCAGGACCTTATATGTAGTAAAAAGACTAAGTAAGACTGAGCCATTAGAATAGAAAGGCTGAGACTGACATGGGGGAGACTCGCTGAGGGTCCCCAGGAAAGGATGTGGGACAGAGCAGGAAGAGGAGCTTGACTTCTACCTATGGCACCATGAGGGTTTCGGAGATGTGAAATCCTTTCTGGAGACTCCTAGAATTGCTTGAGTGAACTGGGGAAACTCTCAGCCTATATGAAGACTGATCTCTGAGGTGTGAAGTGAGATGTGAATGTTACCCATATAAATTTGTACCCAAAGCTTTCTGAAACCTGGGAAATATGGGCTAGAGAAAAACGAGAAATTTAGAATGGGAGGAGGTAATTGTACCTACACCTATGTCTGAGCTAGTAGTCAAGGAAATATGTCCTGGAAAGCAGCTGGAAAAAGAAAGTCTGAAACTCTAGTGAAAAGACCAGAAATAAGAAAGAAAAATGAAGTCATCACCTATCCTTTTGGTTGGAAGCAAGGATAATCCAAGTGAGGAAGAGGGAAAGGAGATTAAATTGCTTTTGATGAAGCCTTCCAGAATATCCAGAATCACAGCATTCTAAGTGTAACTAATATGTCCTGTCAGTACACGATCCTGGATGTGTGTCACAGATGGATTAATTTTCCCAGTGAGTGCCTTAGGAACAAGCCTTTCTGAGCCCTGCTTACCTGCCTCTTAATTTACCACTTTCTGTGGGTCTTTCAACCCCTCCTCACTTACTGACATCCTAGGTAATTAGCACTGGGCGGCAGGCCTCCCAAGCGAGCCTGCACTAAGTACTCCGTTTGCAGAGACAACACTGCTTCCTTACCTGCTACTGTCTAAATGTGTCCCCACTGATGTTTTGGTGGCAGGTGGCTTCTGTCATGTTTCAGCATCAGGCAGACTCAATTCCCTTACTCCTTAGAAGGGGGTCCCTTAGCATTTATGCTTTCTTCTCATCTGAATGTAGCTCAGATAAGAAAATTAACAGAATTAAACAAAGAGGTTACATCTTCTTTCTTTTCCTTTCCCCTTTTCAGCAGTTAGAGATGAGGACAGATCTCCTCCTAAACCCTGAAATGTAATCCTTGCTCCGGATCTAGAAATATCTGTTAAGGGAAACCCTCCTTCCTTCTTGCTTCAAAACAGCCAACGTCCCAATGTGAGGTTAGTAAGATGACTTGAATTTGTATTTTTCTTTCAGTCTTTTGCAACAAAGCAGGGCGTAACACACACACACAAACGTGCAAAGTTCCAACTGCAATGGCTAGACTCACCAGTGTTATCAGATAAAGATTATAGAGAAAAATAGTGACTCCATGTTCCTTGCTCATTTACCAAAGGAAAGGCTTGGAACAGGCTTAGAACAACATTATTGATCTTACTTCTGAAATGCCTAGCCTCAGGCTACTGAATAAAAGTTTTAGTATTAAAATTATAGAGAAGGATAAATAAAATCTCAATATGCACACATCTGGTATGTAGATTCATTGCTTTAATACCTTCACACCTTATTTCTTTCATACTTTATGTCTTCAGGTTTGAAAATTTTATTCTATATTTGTGTTAGACTTTCTAACTCTAAAGGAAATATGTTTTGTGTACCTTGGTTTCTCTTTCTAAAGATTTTCCCTTCTGCTCAGTTTCCCAGCTCCATTCCACACCATGAGCACGACTTCAGTTTGTGCTTCATGGATCAGTGGTCCCTTCTTATTCCTCTCTCACATCTTAAACCTTAAGTTGATGATTTTTTTCCTCTTTTAACTTTGTCGTTCACTTCCTTATTTCTAAAACGAATTCTTGTTTCTACCCTTCTCGGGGCCCACCCGGACTTCCTCATTTTCACTGTTTCCATCTCTCCCACTCAGTTGGCTCCTGCATGGCAGGGTGGCAACATTCTCAGGTCTCTCCCACAGGCAGAGGCACCTTCTCTTCTCCAAGCCAATGCTTTGCATATTTGCCTCTTTCTCTTCTGTTAAGCCAAACTCCTTGTCAATGTGTGTGGTCTACACAGCCTCACTGACACCATTTTTCTATTTTCCTCTAATTTTTAATTTTTTACAATCTGTATTCTGCCCCTATCACATCACTAGAAAACACTCTCTTGAAGATTATAATGAGTTCCTAATAACCAGTCATTATCATATTTTAGTCATCCTTTTGTTCATTTCTAGAGCTGTAGGCTTTGACTACTATGAACAATCCTAATTATGCCTGAAATTCTCTCCCCACACTGGCTTCTGCAAATCAGTTTGATCTTGACTCCCTTCCTACTTATCTGATTATGTCTTCTTAGACTTCCTTCTCCTGTCTCATAAATATTTTTAAGTTTTGTTTTTAATTGACCTATAATAATTGTACATATCTATAGGGCATAATGTAGTGTTTTGATACATGTTTTGTATGTTTTTAATGGGATCAGTTCTTCACCTCTTTTTTCCCTCTCTCTTTCATTTAGTTAAACAAATGCTTCATTTAGTTAAATGAGCACTTACTGAGCGCTCTGCCTGTAATACCTCTGGGAGCTAGCATGCCTTAGGTAGCCTCTGTGGACCAGTTTCAGGGATATGCAACAGCCAACTTGTTCAAAGTGACCTTCGAAGACCTTTCACTATATTTAAAATTTTCCTTATTCTTTACTGCTTTTGGCTCATGAATTTATGATCCTTTTTGAAATGCAAAACAAAAAAAAATGTTCTTCAGTAGGCTTCACACATTAAGTCAGCTATACCTAAGTCAAACTAGAAAAAAAAGGTAGTCAAATTATCTCACAGAGCACAGACCCAAAGGTGTGAAATACAGATCAGTTGTATTTTAATGAGGTAAGGGAGAGGAGGGAGAGAATGTTGGGATATAGGCAGCACTCCCTGGAAAAAGTAAGTCAGTGGTTTGCTCCCACAGATCTCCGATGCAAAATTTCCAAAGGCTGGCTGTGGAAATGTCTAAATCAAAAAGCCAGAAAATAAATATTGTGAATACATTCCCGTGACTGGATAAGCTTAGTATTTTGAAAACAGGAGTTCTTTGGAGAGTTTCTATTCCCACTGCTGTTCTTTTCTGAATACTCTCATGGTTGTCAGTAAATGAGTCTGAGTCACAAGAGATCAGCTCCCCAGAGGTGCTTAGTCTAATTAAGAATGACAATAAAAGAAAATCTCCATTAAAACCTTTACTCTGGGAAAGCCACGAGGACGCGACTAGACTAGCATGACAGCAGTTTTTCTTTCAAATACACATTTTTCCTTTCACTCTAGTGCAGTGGTTCTCAACCTTCCTAATGCCGCAGCCCTTTAATACAGTTCCTGTGGGTCGTGAGCCACAGGTTGAGAACCACTGCTCTGGCGCAATGAATATTCTTTGATTCCAGGTAGCCCTACTGGACAGCTCCACCGTGGACCATAAACTACTTTGTAATAACATCGGGTTCACCAGGTTAACACAGAGGTTTGTGCCTACAAGTGAAAAATGAAAAAAAGAAAAACTTCAGCCCCCTTGGCATTTCTAATAAAACATTACTATTTTCGCAATATCACATGGAATTTGGTGTTTTTAGGAGATAAAATAGAGAGTAATGATAACAGAAACTCTCGTGGTGTTATCTGAAAACTCCCAGTTTCATTGCATTTTCTTCGTTGTAAACTCACCTTCTGCTCATACAATTTTTACCGCGGTTCACTAATGGAGGCTGACTAAGTTAGAAATTCTTTGTTATGTGTGGTTCTCACTCTAATATTTATGTAGGGATTTTTGAGCCTGCGTATATTAGGACCTGCCTCCTTGAGTATGTGCATATGAAATTTAATAGAACTTGTTATCAAAGTGGCAACAATTCTATCTTTTGTTTTCTATATTTAAGGAGAATAATGCATTTGGAGACTATCAGTCAGTCTTCCTGAAAAATCAAAGGTCACAGATTATTTAGGGACTATTTTTGTTAGTATTTCTAAAAACCAAATGTTTTAGAAATGCCAGTAAAAACAATAACCCAATAGAGAATGGTTTGCATATGATGCTATTTGTGGCATAAATTCTTTGACAGCTATTGCTCTTTGTATACCTGGACACCTTGACCCTGTTCATCTGCCAGTACACCCTGGCACAAACTGGGTGGCCTTTCTCTTGATTTTCTCACTTCCTTTCTATCCCAAATTTGCTGTTTCTCGTTGGGAAATGAATCAAATGGTAATTGTTGAGGGCCTCACTCTTCCCTTCTAATATTTATGGTTTTAGCATCAACTACTGAAAGAAATTTCGCGCACCATTCAGGGTTACTGGGAGAGATGTTTTTTGGGATGGGGATAGTTTTTATCATTTTGATTCCGGATTTCTAGGTCTCCAAAGATACTCAAAAGAAGTAATTTGAAGATGCTAAATAATTTAATAGTTTTGAAACATTTTTATATAATACTTGAAAGGTAGAAAGCTGCATTTTTATATTTTAAACTTTACTGAGTTGTAATTGACATTCAGTAAAGAAAGCACATTTGAAGTGTACAATTTGGTAAGTTCAGATCTCACAGCTACACGCTGTGAAACCATCGCAGGGGTGGAAAGGTGTGATACCTTTCCTGGTTTACCATAAGGGCCATGAATTAATTAAAGTTTCACATGACATGAGAGCTTTCAGAAATGAAGATACACCAACCTGGGAAAAACTGCCCGTGAACCATTTTCATGCTTATGTCTGATGAACAATGGGCAGCCATGTCGAAATGTGAGTGGACAAAGGGTTTCATATATGGTAACAGATGGAGGGGAGAAGCCGACGAGGCTTGTGTGTTCAGATTCTTCTAGGCCTCTGGGTGTAGAATTCCTTTCTCCCAGAAGGAATGGGCAGGACTCCTCTGGAGTTAGGGTTTTTAAGGGAGAAGAGAGAGTGAACTTTCTAGGTTTTAGGTTTGCTTTGAGGGAAAGAAAGGGGTTTTAGTTTTTAATTTGCCTTAGGGAAGAGCACCTGGGGTTTCTATGACTCTCCTCAAGGGAGAAGAGTGGGTAAGAGATAGGAGGGGAAGGTCAGAGAGAGAACCTACTTCCAAGGCTTTCTCATCTCCTTTAATTCAAAGTACTCAGCATTCCAAGGTAACTTGCTCTCAGGTATCCTTTCCTGAGCCACCACCACCACTACCGTCAAGCTAGTTGAACATACACACTGACTTCACAGTTTTCTCATGCTGCCCTACGATTAAACTCTCTTTCTTCTGCTTCCCTGCCACCTCCCTCACCCACTGACCCCACCAAAAAGTCACTGATTTGGAAAGTTAAGGTTTCTTAATACTAACTGGCCCACTGTTGTCAACACACTTAATGAACTCATGGAATCCCAACCGCAAGTGTGGCATTTACAGTTGAAATTTTCATTTCTTTACATGAAGCCTCAGCATCTGATCCTTCTTAAACCCCTTGTTTCCATGGTGTTGTTATCTGTGGTGTGCAATTCTAGCTGCACATGGGAATTGCACAGGGAGCCTTAAATATGTCGATGCCTGCGTCCCTTCTCAGCTGCGTGAAATCAGAGTTTCTGGGAGGGGGCCAAGTCTCAGGAATCATTAAGATTTAAAAGTTCCCAAATGATTCTACTACGGAGTGAGAGTTGAGAATCATTGCTCATAATTGTACTCATAATTAAGTGTTCTTTGTGGAGAGCCAGTTTCAGGTTTTGTTCTCTTGAGGAGTTTACCCCAGCTGGTCCTTCTGTACCACTGTCTCTCTCAGGAGATTGTCTTGCTGTGGTCACGTAGTATTCTTCAAGGAAAAGTAAACAGTGATTGCTGACACGTGTTTATGATTTAGCTTCCTCTCTTGAATAATCTGCATATTCCAACCACATTTTACTGAGTTGTGTTTCCAGTTTTGCTTTTGTCTATTTCAGTATGCCTGAAGGCCACGGAAACAGAGGTGATGTGTAAGCATCCACCTGCTTTGCTGTCCCTTTCTGGCTTCACCTCTCTCCAGTGTCCCTGTAGTTCTCTGTCCTACACCATCCCTGGGTCTTCCTTCCCTCCTCTCAGGCATATGCTGACCTCTACACTCCACTGAAATATTCTCCCTTTTGTTTTTAATGACTGCTGGTTGCTAATGGCTTTTCTAATGGCTATGTTAATGCAATGGCAGCCAACACTCGAGCATGCTGTCTCAGGTGAGCTGCTATCGTGTTCATTTCAGCCTTTTGCTGCTGATGCAATGACCCGAAGGACTAACTGTCTAGTGGGAACTTTCTGTTTCTGTTTCAAAATCATGGGAGAAACATCAGAGGACAAATACGCCAGTCTGTGGCCTCCATATCACATCGTAAACCCTGTATTTCCTTGTGCTTCTGCAAAGGGACAGCTCTGTTGGAAGAATCTCCTTTTCGGCCTATTAAGGGATGTTGGTTTGCCTGAGGAAGCATCTGAATGATGGCGAAACATTGATGCTTCACTGTGAATTAGTAGCACAACGTTATTTTTCAAAGTACTTCTATGACTATGATCCAACAGGAAAATAGCCCTGCTCAGAGACCCTTTAATGCAAACTTCCATTTGTGAGGCAGCTGAGTGTTTTAGCAGATTAGGTTCTAAATCACAGATGTAGGAATTGATTTTTCTCAAAAGGATTTCAGAGCTTTGGTCTGCCCTCCCTGCCCCCAGTCTCTATTCTGGTTCAGGTATTTGTTAAATGAAGGGTTCACAGAGAAAAATACTTTTTACTACAGTGTATCATTCACAATGGATGAGTTTGGTGGATTTCTTTTCTTTCATTGTCTATATTACCTATTCACTTCTGAAAGTCCAAATTACATTTGAAGCAATCCAGGAAATGGTGACTGCCATATTTCTGTGTTTATGAATCACAAGTTAGTCTTTTATATTTGCTTTGTTTCTTTTAGTTTAGAAGCATTTTATTAGCACATATAAAAGTAGCTAAGAGGTAAAACACTTTCCTTTTGTTTATATGTAACTTGGGAAAAATTTTTACTGCTGGCAATAAATTGAAAAACTGATAGCCATGATTAAGTCTGGCCAACATGGAAACATTTATTGGGCATCTGCTATATGTCTAGCACTCTGATAGGGATGGAGGGGACATAATATATTACACCTAATTGGTGTTATTGAGGAACTTAAAATGTATGGGGGGAATATGGGCATAACTGTGAATGGGGCAAACATCTGTTTCAGTGGGGAAGTGAATATCTTTTTGATCTATTTCACACCAATAACATTTCTAAAAATTTGAATATTTGAGGAAGCTTTCAAAATGCCTAATTTCTCAACAGGAATAAAAGAAACCAAAGCAGAATAAAGGTGGTTTAAAAGTTGAGACTCCTACATGGATTAATAAATAGAAATGAACAAGTGCCTTTAACTTTTAAGTTTCCTGGCAGCTAAAGGCCTCACAGCTTTTATTTTCTGACAAAAGAAAAGACACAATTTATCCGCAGAGACAAAGATATTTTTATGACACTGAATTCAAATGGGGATATATCTCAAAGGTCTCTGTATGGTGCATGTCATATCGGATAATAAAATCAATTACAGTTTTACAAACAAGAAAAGTAAATCCATAGAGATGATTCCAGGTATGAACATCTGTGAGACAAAGAGCATTGCTTGAACTAAAGGAAAGATTTATACGAGAAATCCAGATAATAAAACTCAGCGACAACTACTTTTTTCTAAAAATTTATGTCTTATGAAATATATATCTTATAAAATATTATATGTACTTGAAATAAACAATAAAAAAATCCAATTCATGTGGTATTTTCCTTTCCCTTCTCTTCCCAAGTCCCAGTTCTACCGCTCAGAAATAATTCCTTTTAACCCTTTGTGTTCATACTTCTTGTAGTTAGTCTCAAAACATTATATACTATTCTCACAGAGCTATTCCTTCACTCAACACTTTGGACAAAAGCTAATAACTCCTGACTAATAATGAGGAGATACTCTAGCCCCCTTCTTTTCTCATCTTCTGCCAACATTTGTTAATTACTAATTCTATTCCTGTTGTGTAATTACAATAATTAACCCTCAGATCTTTTTTTTTAATTAAATCATAGCAGTGTACATAACCCTCAGATCTTTACATCAGTACTTATTAGAGTGTCTTTTGAATCTTTATGCCACCAAATAAAAATTTCTTCATTTGTCAAACTTTGTCTTAACTCTTGGATGGATTTCATTATTATTTGTCTATCGCCAACAAAATATTTTCCCAAGTTTCTAAACCAGTAGTCCTAGAAGATTATTCCAAGTGCCATGATAAAATTAGTTTTTTTTTTTTACTGTGCCGATTGTAAGAAATGATGCCGTATTTTACTTTGTTTTCTAGTTTAAACATGAGTTTAATGGACAACTTTTGTTTTCCTTTGAGTTTCTAGTTGTGTGTGTGTTTTCCTGTGTCAAATATAGTAGATGCCTTATAATCCTTTACTGTCTTGGTCATACAGCTTATGAAATCTCAATTGTATCTTCTTTCTTCTTGAAGACAGTCTTTGCTCCCTTTGACTTTCTGTTCTAACAGAAAAAATGCTTTCTGGAACATTAGCTCAACTGTCACCTCTGGATTTCTGTCTAATGTAATCTGGGCATTTTGATTCCCAATACTTCCTTTTTCTTGCATTTCCTTATTTTAAAAACACTTAATTCCCATTTTTTTTAAGCAACTATTTTGAGTCCACAGTGTTAGAGACACATTAGGGAATATAAAGGAAACACAACATACACGTCTTAAATCTAGCTTCTCCAAATCCAATAACAAGAATAAAATTAATATTAACATGAAATAAAATAGAAGAAAAATAAAATAAGAGAACCATTAAATGCTAAACTATATAATATTAACTATGGTTGTAACAGGGGCTCTTGAAGGTTGGTGTAGCCCAGGAAGGTTTTATAGACAAGGTAGGATGTGAAGATTAATTAGGATTTCTATCTATTGAGAGAAGAGAGGGCATCTCTTGACAATATAATTTTCTTCTAATTTACCACTGTCATACTGCTCAGGGCTCACATTATTTCTTATGTTCAGCCTTGTCAATAACATCAATACTAATGAAGGATAATAATACCATTTTATGTCATTTATAATTTTTATTTCTTTAAATTTCAGAATATTCCAGGCATACAAATGTTTTGGTTACATGGATTGCTTTTGTACTGCATTAGTCAAAGTTACAAGTGTGCCCATCACCCAGATAGGTGTGCGTTGTACCCTTTAGATAGGATCTCACCCATCCCCTCCTTTCCTCTTCTCACCTGTCTGATTTCTACTGAGTTTCACTTCCGTCTGCTCACATGAGTGCTGACTGGTTAGTTACAATTTAATAGCACTTATATTTGTTTTTCCATTCTTGCAACACTTGACTTAGGTCTTAGGAGAACAATCTATGGTTCTATCCAGACTGTCACAAAATATATTAATTTGTGTTTTATGGCTGAGTTGTATTCCATGGTATATATATATATATATACCATATTTTGTTAATCCACTCGTGAATTGATGAGTTGATTCTACATCTTTGCAGTTGTGAATCGTGCTGCAATAAACATGTGAATGCAAGTGTCTTTTTATATAAAATGATTTTTTTTTCCTTTGGGTAAACCTATTAGTGGAATTGCTGGATCAAATGGTAGGTCTACTTATACTTATTTGAGCAATCTCCACACATGAATAGATTTACTTTTCATTTTGTTGGTCTCCTCTTTCTCTACATTCATTTTCTTTTTACTCTTTCTTTTGTAAAAAAGGTGGTTGGGCAAGAAAATTTTGTCTTTTGCTTATTTACAAAGTTTTACAATGCTGTCACTTTGTTTGATATGTTTGAAAATCTGGATTTAAATAGTTTTGATTCAAAATATTGAAAACATTACTTAATTACCTCTGTGTCAGCAAATGTTCAGTGAACTAGTATTAATCTATTTCACACTTAGCCCTGGTCCCTTGGGAAGTTTATCCAACAACATTGAAAATGTTTAATTCCCAAAGGAATATTTTGGGTTAGATTTTTAAAAATGTATGCTGCTTAAGGCCCAGAAAATTTTTCTACTTGAAGATTTGTGATACTCTTTAGTTTGGGGGGATATTTTTTTCCTATCATTTTGCTATTTCTCTCTCTTCAATTTTCTGTTCTATATTTCTTTAAAAATATCTTGTTTTTAGTTATTATGGGTACATAATAGTGCTATATATTTAAGGGGTATATGTGATGTTTTGATACAGGTATTATTTTCTATTTCTTTTCTTTTTTATTTGTCTGTTAAAAATAAACTTTAACACTTTGTGGACAAAAGTGTTTTCTTTTTAACTAATCTTTTTTGTTTTTATTTCAAAGGGTACAAATTTTTAGGTTACAATGTTCTCGCTTCCAAGGTAAAGTTCAAGCTGTAGAAGAACCCTTTACCCAGGGGTATGCTGAACATTCCTGCATTGTTCACATTAGGTGGCGGGATCTCATTTTATTTTTCTTGAGGGATGGATATTAGATACATTTTGGATCCTCCAGATTGAGTCTCCATGTCTCTTAAATTTTTGTCATGTCTACAATAGTTTTGTACTTTTAATTGTACATTTTGTTTTACCTTTAATCTCTTTTATTATAATTATTAACTTCTTATGATATTTACAATTTTGAAGAACTTTTCTTTTTTCTTTTTTTTTTTGGCCACGGCTGGGTTTGAACCCACCATCTCTGGTATATGGGACCAGCTCTCTACTCTTTGAGCCACAGGTGCTGCTAACGAATTTTTCTTAATATTGCAATTACTTTAACAGCAATTATTCTTTTTAATGGATTAAATGGTGTTTTGTACATGATACATCTTTTAAAAATTTAAAATTTTTTTGCCTCTAGCATGTAAGGGCAAATAAAAGAAAAATAAGGGGCTTAGTTCTCTCTGCTGAAAATAAGGGAAGAGACTTCAATATACCACTTTTTTTTCTTAGAACATTTACTTTAGAAAATTTTTAATTGTAAATTCTATCTCTGTCTTTTTGAAATGCATATAAATATTTTTAAAAGCTAAATAAGTCTCTTGCCAGCTTTATAACCAGGGACTTTGGAACCATCTCTCTGAAATGTAATCATAAAAGAAGACACAAAGATAGAAGAAATTTATTTTTCCTTTGGACAAAGCTAATTAGCAAGCACAGATGGCCACTCCAAATGACAGGTGAATTTAGGATGAAGTAGGTGTGGCAAATGATGCTGTCAAGTCCTCTTACTTGAGGACTAGCTGTTGTTTATCTTGAGAGCATACATGTAGTGGGTGACATATTCTTGTCTGTTTTTTGAAGGATGCAATTTCTTTCTGTCTTAGTAATCTCTTAGAGGATTGAGTGTCATGAGCTATAGCATTCTGATTCAGTGCTTATTTAATAATAAAACTATCGTCTTTCTATTCTACCTTTTGGAGTTTTCTGTGTTGTCAGGAGGTTTTGTTTGTAATTATGGTTCTCCAGCATGCCCTCTGAACCCTCCTTCTTTCAAGAAACAGTTCTGCTTGTTCTCTCTTCTCTGTCTCTCTTTCTTTGCTATTTCATTATTTTTCTTTTCTTGATTTTCCTTAACTCTGTTCCTTTTTCCTTCTTATTCTTTCTTATTCTTATTTTCAAATAAAAAATCACATTGAGTAATAAGGTCACTTGGCATGGATTTCCACTACTGTTGTGTAGACATGTTAACACACTGTGCCTCCATGAATAGAAGGATCGACCACAGTCTTGGGTAAGCATGTGGACCCGTCATTTGAGGGTATAAATGTCAGGCTGAACACATTTGAAGACTGAATTAAGGAGTTTTTATATGAATTAAGGATTTTTATAATAAAATCCTTGGTTCTCTTTGGGCCTCCTATTATTTTGTTTCTGAAATGCTGTCCTGATTTTGTCCACATAAAATGCACTAGCCAGAAAGTCTATACCCTGCTCTCCATGCTGAGGGGCAAAATTGTTTTCTGAAATATCTTGACTTAATCTTTTTAATTTCTCCCTTTTCTCACTTGTATTCTCTAAAACTACCTTTCCCAAGTTTTGAACCTCGTTAGGACTCTTGAAGGAAAGAAATCTGTTTTTGCTCCGGCTCTTTTTAAAAAATCAGTTGTGCACATAAAACCAAATCAGAGGAAATTAGCAAGTGAGAGGTGTCTTCTGAACTTACATTTCTTTTTTAGGCAAACTGTTTTATCATTTCTAACTTCTTATTTTTTATCTTTTTAACTTTTCTCCTAACTCAAAATGAAAAGATAAAGAAAACTCTTTTCCTATCTGACAGCATACTTTTCTTTCTCATTCTTCTGAATTTTACAAAGCCTCCTCTGATTAGGGGGAAAAGTGGTGTGAGGTTTTTTCTCTCAAACACGTTGATGCTACAAAAACTAAAAATGCATTCAGCAAAATGTGTCTGTTTGAAATTCACTTGAATACATACTCTCCATGACAAAAGTATCTGTCTCCCATTTCTCATATCAGAAGCCTATGCCAGGCAATATTAAATCCTGATGGCTTGGATTTAATTATTGTAGAGAAGTAAGAATTTTATAATCCAACAAATTCATGCTGAGATCAGAGTTCTAGAGTAACATTTGACCATTCATATAAAGAAGCCGGCGGTTTGATTTTTATGGAGATTAAGAAGTAGGAGCCTTATCTATTCTGCTTTAAAGCAGTATTTTAAAATTTTGACAGTAAATTTATTTTGACCTTTTTTGATTCATTGCTGACAAATAAATGCATTTCCTACCCCATCTGAACATCTGTCATACATATTGAAAAGGTTTTAATTTGCCTTTGTTTTTCCTAGAAAGAGGTTTGGTTTGTTCAAAACTACCTTCTCTTTCTCATTTTATATACAGATGCTTACATTCTCAAGGACCTTGACTGCTGTTTGATGTGTAAACAGTGAATGGTGGTTTATTTTATTGATGTGATTTTCTTTTCTGCATAAAGTTAAAAGACCAATATAATGATAGAAAAGCACTTGTATTGCCCCTTACAGTTAGGTCTCTTTGGTGACACTGTTCTCTAAGCAGAGCATCTTGGAAAGAAGAGAAATATTAAAGAGCTGGTGAACTTTCATGGCAAGGTAAATTTTCAATCTGAAACTTACAATCACAGGCACAAGAATTTTTGTCTGCCAGCCCAGGGCTATCAAACGTCCTTTTTTCTAATTGAGGACAACCACTGAATTAGCCTTCTTTTATGTTCTATAGGTTTAAAGCTTTTTTATTTCAAAAGGCCTTTGGCATGGTACACTGATTTTATGTCTGATTTTTATTACTGATTTTAATTGCTTCTGCAGTTGTGTATATTTTTGGTACTCTAACGATATTGTTCCTTGTGAAATAACCTGAAGTATTTTCTGAGAGGCAGAATATTTTATGAATCATATTTTTTTGTATAATTAAATAATAAATAATCTTTATGATACTGGCTTGAACTTTCTAAAAATTTTAGAAGAAATGCAAGGTGTAGCTCATAGATTTGAAGAAAATATATCTAAATAACAAATTCTTTTCCTAAATATTTTTTTCCTCAGATTTGAAGTAAATGGAATAAAATAGAATTGTGTTTTATAAATTACATTTATTATTTCTAGTTGCCTTTTGGGGACATCTTGTTTTTTCAATTTTAAAAAGGATTAGTGCTATTCTTTATGGTGAGTCAAATGTTATAACTACTTCTTGTATGTAGCATATAAATGGAAACTTAAAATTCCCCCCTTGAAGTATAAAATTCAGCAAAGAATTTTTGAGTACACTTGATCAAAATAAAAACATATATATAGTAATTATGTATTTACAGTGGGATGTTAGAAACATAAATTTGCAGTTGCTACTGTTATAAATTTTGCTAAAATGAATTTCGCTAGACAGACATCTTTTCCAAAATAAAAATAGCCCTACTGTTCAGATATTTTGATGCAAATCATGTTTTGATACAATAGCAGCCAAACATGATGTAAGAGTTTTCTGTCAAATAGATTACTCTTCACTATGATTATTTTATAAATGCCACAGCCCAGTACTCTCAACACTCCTGGCATTTTGATTAGAGAACTCACATAAAAACTCAACTGTATACCAGTTTTGTTATTTTTTCCTTATTATAATTTTTTATTAAATCATAACTTTGTACATTGATGCATTTATGGGGTTCAGGGTACTGCTTCGATATACAATGTGAAATGCTTACATTGAATTAAGTAACACATCCATCACAATTATACCCATTTCTTAATAGTTTTGAAATGTACCATTCCATCATGCACATTGGGTGAGGTCCCCCCAAGTACCCTTTCTCCTCCTGTATACCCCCTCCCTTCCCCTCTCTCCCCTCTTCCCTTTTACTTTCTGGACTATAGTTATGTTTTGCCATTTGTATGAGTGTTTTGGTAATTACATATTGATTTCATAATAGTATTAAGTACATTGGATAATTTTTTCCCCATTTTTGAGATAATTTACTAAGAAGAATATGTTTCAGCTCTATCTAGGTAAACATAAAAGATGTGAAGTCTCCATCTTTTTATGGCTACATAGTATTCCATGGTGTACATATACCATAATTTGTTAATCCATTCATGAGTTGATGGACACTTGGGCTGTTTACATGTCTTGGCTATTATGAATTGGGCTGCAATAAACATTCTGATCAAATGTCTTTGTTGTAAAATAATTTTTGATCATCTGGGTACATACCTACTAGAGGAATTGCAGGATTGAATGGTAGTTCTACTTTAAGTTCCTTGAGTGTTCTCCAAACTTCTTTCCAAAAAGGTTATATTAGCTTGCATTGCCACCAGCTGTGTAAACATGTTCCTTTCTCTCTGCATCCATTCCAACATCTGTAGTTTTGGGATTTTGTGATGTGGGCTAATCTTACTGGAGTTAGATGATATCTCAAAGAGGTTTTGATTTGCATTTCTCTGATAATTAAGGATGATGAGCATTTTTTCATTTGTTTGTAGGCCATGTACCTTGTCTTCATCAGAGAAGTTTCTGTTCAAGTCTCTTGCTCACATAGAAATGGGGTTATTTATTCTTTTCTTATTGATTAGTTTGAGTTCTTTATAGATTCTAGTTATCAGACCTTTGTCAGAAACATAACCTGCAAAAATCTTCTCCCATTCTGAAGGTTGTCTGTTTGCTTTACTTACTGTGCTCTTGACTGTGCAAAAGCTTTTTAGTTTGATCAGATCCCAGTAATGTATTTTTGGTGTTGCTTCAATTGCCTGGGATGTCCTCCTCATAAAATATTCTCCCAGGCCAATTTCTTCAAGTGTTTTCCCTGCACTCTCTTCTAATGTTTTTATAGTTTCATGTCTTAAGTTTAAATCTTTAATCCAGGGCGGTGCCTGTGGCTCAAGGAGTAGGGTGCCAGCCCATATGCCAGAGGTTGCAGGTTCAGACCCGGCCCCAGCCAAAAACTGCAAAAAAAAAAAAAAAAAAAAAATTCTTTAATCCAGAGTCTATCTTAGTTAATGGTGAAAGGTGGGGGTCCAGTTTCAGTCTTCTACAGGTCTCCAGCCAGTTCACCCAGCACCATTTGTTAAATAGGGAGTCTTTCTCCCACTGAATATTTTTGATAGGCTTGTCGAAGATCAAATGATGATAAGTTGCTCGGTTCATCTCTTGGTTCTCTATTCTGTTCCATAAATCTACTGCTCTGTTTTTGTGCCGGTACCATGCCATTTTGTTATAGATTTATAATATAACCTGATGTCTGGTAACGTGATACTTGCTGATTTATTCTTATTTCTGAGTAATATATTTGCTATTCGAGGTTTTTTCTGATTCCATATAAAACAAAGTACTAATTTTTCAAGTTCTTTAAAGTATGACAATGATTCTTTAATAGGGATTGCATTAAATCTGTAGATTACTTTGGGTAGTACAGATATTTTAACAATATTGATTCTTCCCAGCCATGAGCATGGTATGATTTTCCATTTGTTAACATCTTCAGCTATTTCTTTACTCAGAGTTTCATAGTTCTCTTTATAGAGATCTTTCATGTTCTTTGTTAGGTAAATTCCTAGATATTTCATCTTCTTTGGCACTATTGTAAAAGGAATAGAGTCCTTAACTATATTTTCAGCTTGACTTTTGTTGGCATATATAAAAGCTACAGACTTATAAGTATTGATTTTGTATCCTGAGACACTGCTATATTCCTTGATCTCTTCTAAGAGTTTTGAAGTTGCATCCCTGGGATTTTCCAGGTATAGGGTCATATCATAAGTGAAAAGTAGAGAGTTTGATATCCTCTGACCCTATATAGATACCCTTGATCTCTTTCTTTTGCCTGATTGTGATGGCTAAGACAATAGTAATTTCATTACTGTGTTGAATAACAGTGGAGACAGTGGGCATCCTTGCCATGTTTCTGATCTGAGAGGAAATGTTTTCAATTTTACACCATTGAATATGATATTGGCTGTGGGTTTACTAAAGATGGCCTCTATCAGTTTAAGAAATGTCCCTTCTATGCCTATTTTCTCAAGTGTCCTGATCATGAAAGGATGCTGGATATTATCAAAGGCTTTTTCTGCATCAATTAAGAGAATCATATGGTCTTTGTTTTATATTTTATTGTTGTGATGTAGTATATTTATAGATTTGCATATGTGAACCAACCCTGTAACCCTGGAATAAAACCAACTTGATCATGGTGTATAATTTTTTTGATGTGTTGTTGAATTCTGTTTGCTAAGATCTTATTGAATATTTTTGCATTGATATTCATTAATAAAATTGGTCTATAATTTTTTTTCTTTGTTGGATCCTTTCCTGGTTTGCATATCAGGCTGATATTTGCTTCATAGAATATGTTGGAAAGTATTCCTTCTTTTTCTATGCTTTGGAAAACATTGTATAATATAGGTACTAGTTCCTCTTGAAAGGTCTGATAGAATTTGGATGTCCATCTGGGCCTGGACTTTTCTTTTCTTTCTAGGGAGATTTCATATTGATGATGCTATTTCAGTGGTTGATAGAGGTCTATTCAAGATTTCTAATTCTTTCTGGTTGAGTCTACGAAGGTGGCATGCTTCCAGGTATTGGTCCATTTCCTTCAGATTTTCATATTTCTGGAAATAGAGATTTTTGTAGTAATCATTGAGAATTTTTTTGAATTTCTGAAGTGTCTGTTGTTATTTCTCCTTTATCATTTTTGATAGATGATATTAGAGATTTTACTTTTCTATTTCTGGTTAGGTTGGCCAAAGCTTTATCA